>BGPR01008669.1:11376-62219 GCA_013235015.1 Araneus ventricosus | reverse complement strand
AGCAACATTGCAATAACTTAAGAAGTTTCAGTGTAAGCAAGTCCCCCCGGGAATCCTCAAGGAATCGGAAGTTAAAGGAAGTCTAGTTTTCAGACTGAAATAGGAAATAACGAATAGTCAAAGGCATTAAAAAAGACTAATGAAGTGAAGATAAAAAAGAAAAGCAACTGGCCACATTTACAGAGATTCCACGTGAGAGAGAAAGTAACAAATCTACCAAACAATGGGACTATATTATTTTACAGAAGATATGAGAAGACAGTGCCTTCAAGAAAGTAAGATAGATTTTAAAAATCCACATGGACCCATAACTTACCATAATTACCTGAGGAAATATGTGTAAAGATATAATAATAAAAAAATATGGCACTCATAGTCAGTCTGAGAGAAACGCCACCCCATGCCCTGTGGTTATGCCATTATCAGCTTGATGATCAGACAAAATAATTTAATAAATGTGTCAAGCACTGGACTTATGGTCCCAAAATTTAGGATTTTGCTGAACCCACTACATAAAATTGTCACATTTGACACCTTATACTACTCGGATAGTTACCAATGCTAATAGGAATATAACATTTCCTGCCAATTTCAAAATTTATATTTCGCAAACAAATGTTGTTGGTGAGAAAAGTACTAAAATTTGACAGAACAATCATCCTTCTTTAGGAAGGACTTGTCCCTCCCTTTTGAAAAAAGAATAAATTATATTATAAAATATCTTTATTATGAATCACTTATATTATAGTGTATTCTGTAATATTTTTGCAACAGAGGACCTTTCTTAATCTAATACTATAACCCTTTTATGTCTAATTTATCAGGGTTCAGGTTTATACATTCTTTAAAAAGAAAACAAGGACTATCAAGGACTTTATGACTAAAAAAAAAACCAAAAAATAAGATCTCTAACTGAATAAATTTGAATTTAATTGTCGCATCTATTATAAATTTTTTTTATCTTACTTGCAATTCAACCTATTGATTGATAAATTATAAGGCAAACATATTACATAAGAGCTACAAATTTAATACAATAAAAACTCCTTAAAATTATAGTGAGAAACTGAACTAATGAATGTCACCCACTCCAACTATCTAATTTTACATCCAGATTATTTTAATTTCTTTTTAGAATGTTTTTCTGTCTGCGATTGAAGAATAAATTGAGGTCCGGCGATTTTCAGCCCTTATTAGTAACTATTTAAGCTTATTTATCGGCAAGGTCCATGGAACATTTCGTTTTAAAAAAAAATCTATTCTTCCTCAGAAACTCTTCGCTTCAGCGGTTTGTTTCAGCCCTTTCTTTGATCTTCCACTTCTAAATACTGCATGTATTTTGGTTTCAGCTTGAGGGCAGCCTACTGCCATTTTAGGTAATTTTAGTTTTGCAATATATAGCTGAAGGAAATTCATGGATTTACATGGAAAATATATACATCTTAAATTTTTTTTTTTATTCTAGGTCAGCCTGGTTCCTACCCAAACTTACGCCGTCTATGTGATAGTGATATTATCATTTATAATCTTCCAAACTTTTTCTGGTACAATTTATATTAAAATAAGTTTGTAAAAAATTATCAGGAATCACTTTGATTGAAAGAAGCAAATTCAAAAATGACCTTATTTTTATACTGATGACAGAAAATCTGTATAGAGTAACAAAATTTCATCATAACCTTTCCGCAAAATACGCTTATTTCATCGTATATACAATAACCAATACTCCCTTTTTCATTTTTCTGTGCTTTTTCGATAACCAGCCATTACTCGGTGGATCAATGCAAATTAAGGTTCCTACTGTATTCATGGTGATATTTCTTGCATGAAATGTTTAATACTACATGGATGTTTTTTCCAACTATCCTGGTCTGAGGAAACATCCTCATTCGTTAATTCCTTTATTTTTTTTAGATCTTTTCTTTTAATAAATTGCTCAGTAAACTAAATATGAATTTAACTTTATCATTATGTCTAGTCACTAGTTGGAATTTTGCATTAAAGTCTCAGGTTCTCTCTTCACCTTTCATTCCTGGTTTCAAAATTTGAAATGTTGTTTTGAATTGTCGTTTTAAAACATCAATAAGTAAAATGAAATAAAGGTTTATCACTTGATACTGCCCCTAAAATGGCAGCACTTTTATAACCATTCCTAGTGGAACCATGGACCTATAAAGGCCATCTCTCCAACTCCTCCCTTATTTCCCAAAGTATGCTAGAGATGGGATTCGAGGACCAGTAGACGGCCCCACCCTCAATCGTGATTCGTTTTAAGAGCCACATCACCTGGATTAAAATGCACGAAGGAGGGGAATTAGGAAAACGTATAACTGCGAAATTTTAAATTTTTGGTAATGGTAGAGTAAAAAAAGGCACTTTCAAGGACTCTTTAAAAATAAAGTATAAAAAATAAGGATTTAAGGACTAACTTTAAAAAGATAAGGACTTTTAAGGACGCCAGACTAACCCTGTTTGTGTTTTCTCTTCATTGGAAAAAAAGTTGGTCTACAAAATATAAACTTTATAATAATATGAAATTAACTTTTTATGATATAGTAATAATAAAACACTATTTTAAAAAAAGTAGTAAGAGTGTGGCTATTATCCTCAATATATTTAAGGTAACCAACTACCTCTTCTTTAGGGAGGACAGTCCACTTTCGTAGTTCTGTCCCCTGAAAAGTGTACAAATTATACTACAAATGCTCTTGATAAGTGAATTATTCCACTGCACATAAGTACCTGCACACGAAGCCAGACCCCTTCCAACTGGAGAGGAAAAGAGAGAAGGCCTTTATCTCCAACCATCTAGTACCTTCACCGGAACAACTCAAGAAACAGGAACCCATACAATGAACAATTCTCAAGAGCATGAAAACAACAAACAACATTCTTGGAAAACTAGCAAAGAGCATCCCAATAACATACTAAGCTGACCAACAATGGAACACATCCGAGAATATAAAATGCCGTCTAGCCCACCTTCACAGAAGAGCCCAACCAAAGCAGACTTTTGATGGGTAGTCATTTTCTTTCCTTTTGTGAGCAGGATTAGATAAAATATATAGATAATTGGTTCCTTACTGATTGAAACCCTTGGAAATAATGGTAAATAGGAGTTAAATTCATTATACAGAAAAGACATTATGTAGAAACAGAATTTTTCTTCCACCTGCTTACCTCAAATTATCTTCACTTACAGCATCGGCAATATTTTCAAGCACTAGTGGCAAATAATTTTCATCAGCTTGCAAGACTGCAATCAAGGGATGCTTGGGTCGACTGGAAGTATAGCAATATATAATTATACCACATAAAATTAGGTGGATAATTTTTTTCAAAAACTTTAAATAGAAAATCTGGCTTATGTGGAGTTTACAGTACTCACTTACTTTGTTCCTCTTAGGATCGCCAAGAACAGCAATGAGAGAACATTTGTTTTGGATGCATCTAGATGTTTTTAATGAGTGACAAGTGTGCATGCGCACAAATTGATCTTTCCATCGGTGTTTTGCTTATCAGGCTATATTGCACCACGTTTTGATTGGACTGTTTTGTTCAACTCTTTGATGTGATTGGTCGATAAATTCAAATTTGAATAAAACTTCGTTTGGAATTCTTCGGATTGAATTCAGTACTGTGTATGTAATTCTGTGTGTTTCGTTTCTCAATGAATAAGTGAAGCTACGAGTGTTCTGTTATGCTAAAAGCAAAGCCACTGATATTTTTTAAGTTAAAATAGCTGCCCGGTACACGCTTAAAATGCTGCTGGCATTGAGTGCTCAATCTCTCGTTTTCAGGTGACACATACGCAAGAGAGCAATAAAAAACACACTGCAATCCAAAACAGTATTTGGCACCACGAAAAAATTGGCAAGAAACAGGTGCGTACCATAAACTCCACATTTACTGAACATCTTATTCATATGGAATTGGTATACAATCTTGATTAAGATTAGTAATCATGCAGATTTAAAAACTGATTGATTAAATCTGTTTATATGGTAGCATTAGACTAAATAAGTAGCTGTTCTAATATCAAAAATAATTTATTTTGAATATATACAAAAGAAAGTTATTTATTCGTTCATGAAAATTTGAAAAACTAACTTTTTTAAGCTTGAAATATCCAATCAATTATAATCATTCACATTATTTGCAATCTGCCCTCAAGAAACAAAATATCTCAAAAATAATTAACAAAGCCATCTTAACTCAATATTTGAAATATAAGACTGAAAACAATTTCATTACAATATATTTTCAGGAGAACATTCCCATCTCCTGATTATTTTTGATTGAATATATCACAAGAACAATTTGAATAAACTGCAAAAGTAATCATTTCCTTAAAACTAAAATGTGTTTTGATAAATAAATAAGAATTTGTCAAGTGTTGTTCTTATCTGTACAGGCAACACAGTCTTGTTTCCATTCATTATTAACTATAGTGATAGCAATCTAGATACAATTTATTCATCCAGCAGTAAGGAAATGACAATTAGATACTTTAAATTAGACAATTAGATACTTTAAATTAGACAATTAGATACTTTAAATTAAATTCAAATTCTCTGTCTAAATTGCATTTTTATTTTACTCCCCAATCTATTGTCAAATAAGTTATGATCATAATAATCAAACATTTTTGAGTTTTAAAATTAAAAACAACAACAAATACAAGAAAGCAAACTTACTGGAGTGAATAACTTGAACTATTATTTTCATCCTTTTGACTGATTAAAAGCTTAGTTATACCTTTGACAATACCATAAACATTACTGAAAAATAATATAGTCACATGTCAAAAACACAGCATATCATGTATAAAAAGATGTTGACAATATTAATACAATAAAGAATATATAAATTTTAAAAGGACAAACTTACCTTGCAGATGAAAGACTGCCGAGGAATTTATTAATAGCATAATTAACATCCAAGTGATTATTTGCAGCCAGATATATTATTCCACGTATTGCAAGGTTTGAAGCTGAAGTGGACTCATCAGCACAAACTTCCCATAAAAGGTTCAATTCCGGTATCTTTAAAAATGAAATAAAATTTGATTTAATATACATGAGAATCATGAAAGCTCAGCAGAAGTATCAAGTGGAAAATGAACTCAACAAAAATAATACAGAATGATTGGAACTCAGAAGCTTCTATCTCCTTACATACCTCCCATAAAGCCAAATCATAAATTAGATAACTAAACTCCCTTAATCTGACTTGCAAGTAGTTTGCTAAGTATGGTTTAGTTATATTATTGAATTTTGAAGTTGTAACCCGAAATTTTGAACAGATAATACACAAGCTGACATTTCCCACTCCAAACCTACATACCACATCAGCAGGATGTTTATTCCTAATGGATTTCATGTCCACCAGCCCTGCATATGCAGTGGGTCTTGGGCAGAATTAAGTTTTAGATCTGTAAGCATCCATTCCTGTAGCCAAGGGTTATCACAGCCAACGAAGCCTTAGTTGACTGGCTGGCTGGAACTTAATTAAATAATTTTGAATATTGCATCCATTATTTTCTCATAAAAGTAACCAATGATATTGATTTTTTGGTTCAAATGCACTTTCCAGTATAGTGGCTAAGAACTAAGATGGCTAGTAATGTATGCAACCAATTCTGCTTGAATATTTGGGTAGCCATATTAGTAACAAACTCTAACATACTGCTCTTGCTGATGTGAGCATACTGGAAAGTAGATTTCAAACAATTTTTTCAAACAGATGCTCAACATCCAAGTTATATCTTATTGATATACCAATCTAAATCAGGGGAGATTGCGGCTGCATGAAAAAATGCCTGAAATTTTAGCAGGAAAATTATGCGTAGGGAACGGATATGTATTCATTCATTACAGCGCAAATTCAACTTTTGCATGCAATTTTTAATATGCTTTTCTCACATAAGAAATTGATTTAATTTATTTTGTCTTAGTTCATGAGTTTTCAATAACATTCTATAACACACATGGTAAGAAACCACCAAAATTGATAACAAAACAATATTAAAAATATAATAACATTTTGTATGAATATAAATGAATATATATATAAGAATATAATGAATATATATATAAATTCTTATAAGGCCATTCTTAAGTGAGGTAGTTATTCTCAGTTATGGTATGGCATTTTCTAAAAAATTCGTTTGGATTCACTCAGCATAATTCAAAGCAAATTTTCCATAGTATGGATTATAATTTATGTAGTCCGTAGTAGAAGCCGAAATTGCGTAGAAACTACGGAGAATCCGTAATAGTTTGAATCTTTGGCACTCTTAAATTTAAAAAAATAGATTTATCAGAAAATACCGGAATTCTGGTATTAAGGATGAAGAAAATACTGGATTTCTGGTATAATACCAGAACACAATCACCCCTGCTAAATGCTTGAATATAATTTTATTTCTCAAAGACTATGCAACTTCATCTCATAAATCATATATCACACAATAAGGTTTTCAATGACACTGTATATTATGAAATACTTATATTAACAATCTCTGTCTTGAGTAATGTACTCATATTTAAAATTAGATAATAAGAAACCCTCTCATCTGAATGAAATTTTGAAAGATAGATTTATTATAATTAAGGACATTAATATTGTAAGTGAAGTATATTCGTATAACCTAAAAATCAACTATTTATATAATTGGTTGTTAAATGAATTGATTAATGTTTTTCAGCAACATGTTTGTTTTTGGTTCATTAGAATAATCTTTTTCAATAAATTTTAAATATTTTTATTTTGAAATACTTGTTTGATCTATGGAAAATTATTTTATGAACTGTTCGTATGGACATATGAAGTTTTTCTAGTTCTTCACAATTTATACAGTTAATTAAACAAGGTAAGTAATTATACCTGGACTGAAGATGATGTTATAAGTTCTTTTTTGGCTTTTTTCTTCACAGCTTGCACTATCTTTTGGATACACTAGAAATGTTAAGATAAAATATAAATAAGAAAAATCTTTCCCTTGAAACAACTGATTACTGTATAAAAAGTAAAGAATACAATAATTTTATTTTCTTAAATTAAATGAAGAATACAATAATATATATTTGATGAGAAATGTTAAATCTTATCAAATTTGATTAATTGTTTTATGGAAAACATTTCAACACATTGCAATAAAGACAAGATTCTTTTGAATAGATATGCTTACAACAACCTATGAAAGACTTTAAAAAAATCTTATTAATACCATACTTATAGAGGACATATATACTTGTAAAGTGATATTTTCATTTAATTCATTATAACAAGTCTTTTTTTAATAGTTGTTGAAAAATTCAGAAAATAAAAATTATAATTATACTTTTGGTCCAGTTTAAAACGAGCGGAATTGGATCTATTACAGTACTGACAGAAGAAAAATGTTGCATGCAGCGTCATGCGATATCATCTTTACGCAAATTCTGCATTTCATGAAAAAATTAAATTTAGCAGATATGATTATAAAATCACGGCTTCCTAATTAGTTTAGACTTTTAGTTCCCTTACATTAAAGCTCGGGAATAATTAAAAGTTTATTTTGATTTTTTTGTTCTACTGCGCAATTTGCTGCATTTGTTTAGGAAAGTTCAGATATAAGAAGGCAATTTTTATTACAATCATCTATTTCAATTATTAGACTATTTTCAGTTTCAAAATTCAGAACATACTGACATAAAAAGTTTTTAATACCGAAATAAAATATAATTGAATTTTCAAGGAACCTACTCGAGATCGAACAGCTACGTCGTCAAATTTCAGACGTTGCTTCAAATCTTCCATCATAAAAATTTAACAGCAGAATTCGTGCATGAGGAGCGTAAGTGGTTTGCTGGCAATAAATAAACTAAACCGGTGGATGTGTTCAGCTTTCTGCCAAATTTCATAAATATTTTCATTTTCTGAAATAAGGATTGCCAAATCGAAACTACGAATTAGAGCACAAGGGAAGGAAATAATGTGATTGTTTGATTGGGTTTATGTGGCTTTGTTTCTAGAACTAACTGTGAAATATTATCGAAAGTGACAAGGACATGCAAACTTTTCAAGTGGTTTTAACTAAGATTCCAAACTAGGAGTTTTTTGGTATCCATAAGCCCTCAACACATTCGTTTAAATGAGCTTTCTTTCGGGTCTATTCTGGTACCCCCGGTTGGGTTGGGAGACGTCACTTTTTCCGCCCTTTAACGACAAGTGCGATTCTCGTGCTCGTTTTTCCAACCGGTTGGGATCTCGCTCAATCGAAAAAAGGACTCCGATTTCTCGCCAACTCTGTACCTGGCGTAAAAGCTATTCGCTAGCGAAAAGTGTTGTTTCGATATCAGAACTTACCAAATTTTCGTTTAAAATAAAGGCTGCTAAGACGTTAATTGTGTTTTGAAAGGGTTTATCGGGATAAATAAGTAGTTAAATCTTTTATCGAATTTAAATAATTTAATCTAATAATTTAATACGACAATCTAAAGTAATTAAATCTTTAAAAGAAGTTAAATCTTTTACTACTCCATCAAGATAGTCAACAATGATATTTGTTAATTAGCTAAGATCAATTACATTTAAAGATTTAATTACTTAATATTTTCTTATTAAATTAAATTATTAAATTAAATTAGGGTAACATTTTTTTAACATTGAGTGTGGAATGATTTTCCTCATTCCGCATATATCATAACAATTTTTTTTATTTGGGTTTTAATTCAAAGAAATTTGTCAAATATTTACAAAGTAATTGCAAAATCTGCCAATAAAAATTTTTTTCTTGTTCCTTGATAAAGATGTAATTTTTTTAATGTTGTGAAAACTTGCTGAATTTAATAACTTTTTCATGTTTTATTTTCTTATGTAATTGGAAAAATAATCAAATGGTTTGTAATATTAATTTATAAGATTTATTCATGTTAAAATAATTGGCATGGGAAAAAGTTTATTACTTTTCCTCTCTCTAGAAAACTGGTAAAATTACATCAATATATTGAAAAAAAGACTGCAATTTATGTTCTATAAACGTATAATATTATTATAAATGTATATTTTGTAAAAGATAAAAGGTTTAAGCCCCCCCTTAACAATGGATTTATGAAAGCAAGAAAGATGCATTATAATCAGTAGCGGATTTTGTCAATATGAGGCCACAGCCGTAACATTGCTTTGAGGCCTCCTCCCCCTACCCAATGTCGCGAATTCACCGTTGGCTTAGCTCTACGATGTACGTCGAATAGGTTTTGAGGCCTCCTCCCCTTACCCAATATCGCGAATTCACCATTGGCTTAGCTCTACGATGTACGTCGAATAGGTTTTGGAGCCCCTTAGATTCTAGAAGTACGAGGTGAGCGTCTCTAACGCCTGTGCGAAAAACCGCCACTGATTATAATGCATCTTATAAGAACAGAAGTTAAGTCTTCTCACCTCTTACTCTTGGTTTTGAAAAGATGCGATCAACTTTCCCACTTAAAATTTGTGGATATTTTTCAAAATATTACAACATAATTTCGAATTGGGAAGCAAATGTACGCTTCTCCATAGTTCCTTTGGCGATTCAAAACTCGAACCGAATCTGAAACCATAAACAAAAATATCGCAGACGATCGCTTGATTTGCTGCGCGCAGCAGAAATACGTCACTTCCTAGCGTAAAGAGAGATGTTCGAAACGACCGAGGTCCGAGAATAGACCCCTATCACTTTGATTAACAAATACTATAAGGGACGAGTTTTCTATATTGTTTATATATATTCATATGCCGTATCTACATTATTCCGATGTAATGCTAAGTCAATGGAAACTTCAAAGTCGAAGTTCAAGTTTTTAATGTAAATGAACAAACCAGAAAACTCTACCATAACTGAGGCTACACAACAACGCTATGGGCGAGTTTCCTGATTTTTTTAAATTTTGGTTTCACAGAACTTCCGTGGTGAGGATTCATTTCCGTTTCCCAGCAACCCTCCAATTTAAGAGATTGCCAAATCAAATGGACCTTATGCATGTGACGTCACATCCTCCAACACGTGACCTGCCGGAGGCAGCCATTGGTCAGTCTTGAACATCTGACTCAGAACTGCTTTTATTTCTGGGTCGCTTATAGGCCGATCGTTTTATTTATTCCTCCACAGCTGTTTTTTTATACTCTCGAACCCAAAGGGTGCATAAGGTCCATTGGATTCCATAGAACCCAGATAGCAATTTTAGTTTATAGCAAAGTTGCAGCAATCTTGATCTGCAAGCTTGCAGCAAATTTGACAAGGCGAGAGTGCAAACTTGAAACAAGTTAACGCAAACGAGTTAGTCACTACGCGTCAAACTTGTTACAAATTATTCGCGTCAAACTCACTGCAAACTGTAACAAAAACAGAGTACGCAGACAAACCTCGGATTCAAGCCCCCGACGACTCACTTCTTAGCCAGACGGCTTAACCATTCCGCCAGAGGAACTCTGAGAGGGGAAGATAGATTGCACTAATAGATCGGTGTACCTACACGTTTTATTTTAAACTACTTTCATGAATTCATTAATTTTTTAAATTTTGAGTTGAGAATATGATTTCAAGTCAAAGAGAGAACAATTTTCGCTAATAACTACGTTTTGCTAGTAGAAGTAATTATGAAACTAGGGTTCAAAAGTAATTACTTTTGAAAATATGGAACAAAATGTAAGTTATTATTTTTCATCAAACATTGACTGTTTTTTAGGTTTAATTTTGTTTATGAACGTTAAAATTTCAACATTAAGAAAAAGGCGATACATGGTTTTCTTTAAAGTGCGAGTTCTATATTTAGTAGAAAGATGGAGAATTTTTCAAATTTTTTTTATAAAAAGACCTAGTTAGTTTTTTACAAATTATCATTGATTTATTGAATTAATAAAAAGAAGGATAGGAGATGCTATTAAAAATCGGATATTTTTTGAAACAGAGACAAAGATCAAAATCAGATGTCAAACTGTCTCAAGGTCGTGGTGTGTAAGTGTGACATATTTGAATGATAATAATCAGTGTGCGGCGGAGTATTTGAGTGTCTATTTATTTTTATATTTTCTATATTTTGAAAGTTTGTTTCTGGCATGACAACGTTGTTTAAAAAGAGCAGAAAAATGCTTTTTCATATTTGAGATTCAGTTTGACTTGATTTATAGTACTGATAGAGAGTATTTACATTAATTTTTTATTTTAGAAGTTTATTTATATTTAGTTTATAGAGTAGCAAACACATCTTTAGAGTGGGTGTACAAGCAATAATTTACAGAGAATTTCAAACACCCGGATAACTTTTGAAAAATTGGGAAAACTGAATTAAAATCATGCCTCCAAAGAAACGGTTTTTTTGGCAAATCTTCAGTTGAAAAAAAAGGACGATTCATTTAAACCAAACTGTTATAAGGTGATAAAAATGCTAGATTTGATGAAGTTTTAATTCAAGAAGAAAGGATTCAAAGAAAATTTACGTTTGTTGAGGAAAGTTGGTGGCAATACGTTTAGGAAAAAAAACAGGAGCCGGTATGAAAAAATATGGATCCCGAGCAACTCCGGGTTTTCAGCTAGTCTCTAATAAAACACATAATGTAGAAGTAGTCTAAATCTATCTACGTTTTATCCAACAGCAGTCAAATTTCGCCAAATCTAATTTTTAGTAGTAGATTTTCTACCTATATCTGTTTGCAATTTATAAATTTCATTTTTTTAATTCAAAATTTCTTATATATTATTTATTCACTAAGTTTAGTCGTTCTAACTTTCATAAACATTTATATATTTCAGCATGAAATAGAAATATATTTTTGACAGAAACATTTT
This sequence comes from Araneus ventricosus, assembly GCA_013235015.1. Lineage (NCBI taxonomy): Eukaryota > Metazoa > Arthropoda > Arachnida > Araneae > Araneidae > Araneus > Araneus ventricosus. The sequence goes on along the minus strand of BGPR01008669.1, from coordinate 50,410 downwards.
TTCAATCCTATTATATTAAATAAATAAGTTTCTATATCATTTTTTTCAACGACGTCATGTAAACGACGGGTTTTAGCTGTCGCCAGAAAAAATCCGTTTCGTGGTTAATTAGGCAGAACTTGCCGAAGGACGGTACGACACTTCTGCCCAGTCTAGGTAGTATGATAAAATACAGGGGTCAATGGTCAATTAGGTTGTCGTGTATAAGGATACATAATCTACGATATTTTTAATAACAAATATTTTTGCTATTGTTATTTTTAAGTATCTGTTCTAAATAAGTGTGCTTTCATTCTCACTTTTAATTTTCAAACTCTTATTATATGTATGTAAAGTGTTTAGAAAAAAAATTAATAAAAAAATTGTCATTTGTTTTTATTACACTTTCTGCAAAATTTTGTTTTTTTTAGTTCTATATACTGTCAATAGATGGCGCCTGTAGCGAAAACTACTTTAAAAAAATCCGATGAATTAAGTTAACCACACATATTCCCATCAAGCGTGGAAACCAACACCAACACAGTTCATTATTCAGAATCCCCTTTGCAGTGAATCACAAATCCGATCATTTTTCGCTCCGATCACAGTTAACTAAGCTTCCCTGTGAATATTTGTTTCGAACGATTATTGCTACTTTCTATCGTTATACAAGAGTTGTAATCGATAAGAGCTGTAATCATTCGAAAAAGCATATCGCAACAAGAATGGTGATTCACAGAGTCACAGGAAATGAAACTGCTATAAGGGAAAACCGTGACCGCAAAGAAAGATCTTCTTTCTAAACACAAAAATGGGCTTCCTTGGCGCCATCATTTTAAAATACTTTATGCACATTTATTTACCAATGATTGAATCACACCTTCTTGACAGTAGTATTCATCACTGGTATTTATTATTTTTTGATATTGCGTAGTAAATAACAGTTAATCAATTATTCGTCATCCCTAGTCGTGTAAAACCCAGAGAAAGCCCATCTCGCGACTCGCCGATTACTTTCCGACCACAAACTGTAAGGTGGAAGTTCTTTGTTTTGACGAGTTACGTCACCTCTTAAATTACCTCTTAAATTTATGACCATCAACTAGAATGCACCCCGTATAGTGAACACATGGGCATTTTTTTCTTTCAACGTATGAACGTGTCCTTCAGGTCAGATTGTTACATAGCAGCGAGATTTCGTTGAAATTACATGAAATCCTGTTGCAGTCAACGATTGTTGATGTATAAGCAGGATATAAGAGATTTTTTTCTTTCTGTAAAAGAAAGAAGAAATGCTGTAAAAAATGCTGTAAAGAAAAATTCTGTAAAAGAAAGAAGAAAACATAATGACAGGTGTGGTTTAGAGAACGCTGGCTTGAAGATAAAACTGCTTATCTCGACATAATCCTTATTTTAATAGTGTATTTTTTGTGGATATCAAAATGTATAAGGGGGTAATTGTAGGGTTCAAAACGAAATGTAAATCTGCAAAATTGATCTCTCTATGGCCTTTTTTTTGATATCTGGTTCTTTCTCATAATCTATCCGAACGATCCCTAATTTCAGAACGGTTAAAATACCAAAAAATTTATTTAAGGATTGAAAATTTAAAATTGAGTATTTGTTTTGAATAAAATTAATATTAGAAATGAGAGAAAATGGACAACCTGTTTCAGTAGTGACGATAATCAGGGATGGCAATTTTACAAATTTCAGTATTTCCAAAAAAACAAAAATTGCAAAATGGAGAGTTTAAAATCAATGAAATCATATTTTCAAAAGCAGGTAGCAAAATTTTACCTTTTTTTTTCATGAAATGAAATAGTATTGAAGTGTAGGTTAATAAGAAGAAAATATTGACAAACTTATATATTTAAATCCTTTTCATTTAACAAAAATACAGCGTGATCCAAATTAAACAGGAGGTGTTTAGACCTCGCTGAAGGGGGAAAATACTTGGCCAATTTCACTCAAATTTCGTACATATGCTCTCCTGAGTATGGATTTCGATTTCTGAATAAAAAAAAAAATTAGTTGATATTTCGGCCACTAGGGGATGAGACGGCGCTGCGGAGCAGGCAATTTCCACATTTGTTAACTTATCTAACAACAATCGTCAATTTCACTATCTTGTGTAGATGGAATAATTATCAACAACGAATAAGTGTTTTAACAGGCAATAACTTTTACTGCAATCACATGAAATTATCCACAAATTAGAGAGCAAAACTAAAAAAAAAGGATTTGTGCAATAACTTTTTTGCTACCATATATGGAACAAACGTATCATCACAGATACATGTCCGTCTCTTTGCTCTAGAAATTGCATTCGATGCACAACGAGTTCCACAGCAAAACGTATCTCATTCGCTTGGAGGTTCATGTTGCTAAGTTCGGAAAGCTTTATAAACGCTTTATCCCCAAAGCCAAAAATCTCAAGGGTTTAGATCGGGTGACCGAGGTGGCCAAGATGTTGAAAATGACCTGATAATCACTCTGTCATCCGAAAATTTTTTCCGTAATGACGTTTGAACAGGCAACGCGATGTGCGATGTCATAAAACAGCAAAGAAACGCATGATTTGGTAAAGTCAGTTTCATGAAGGAGTAATCGTTTGGTAAAAATATGCTTCACGACTCCTTATATAGGTAGAGGATGTTGGGCATATTAATAAATATGTAAGTTGCCTGCTCCTCAGCGCCATTTCATCCCTAGTGGCCAAAATATGAACTACTTTTTTTCAGAAATCGAAACTCCATACTCAGGAGAGCACGAAATTTGGGTGAAATTGGTCAAGTATTTTTCCCTACAAGGAGGGTAAACACCTCCTGTTTAATTTGGATCAACCTGTATATTGTATCAGAGTCGAGAACAAAGTGAAATACTGAATAATAAAATTAAAGACTAACTCAATAAATTCATTCCTTGCTATTTAGTGGCGGTATTTTTCATCGTGAACTTGCTTTCAGGTTGAGTTCACTGCGATAGTCACGTTATATTATGGTAATAATAATAAAAAACTAATTAAATCAATCATGAATTACGAAGCAAGTATTCTTTCTAATGAATTTTTCAAATTTCAAAACTGTTTTATTGAATGTAATGATATATCTTTAGTCCCACATAGTATCATTATAACTCATTTTGCACTACAGAATTATGGCATAAAGTCAATTTCAGATTCACAAAATTGCGAAATTAGAGCTCAGTGTTAAAACTGAATCCATGATACTCTTGGATTTTTTTACAAGAACACAGAGTTAAATTGAACAAGTTTAAAAGTTTTAACTGGGATTGCATTCCCCATTAGGTCTCAGTTCACATGCCAAAATACAAAAAATCGGTGAATCCTCTATCTCCGGTAATGTACATATGTTAAAACCATAACTCAGGTTATTTAAGAGATGAGGGTAACAAGAAGTTACAAAAAAAAATTGAAAATCGGAATTGTTGTTCAGCGACTACTGAACTATATATAAGAAACAAAAGAGTCGCGTGAAGTGGTCCTGCAACATAAGCGGCTGTTTGAAAAAGACAAGCCTCCTGTCATTTTTTTTAGTTTCTTCGACTGGCATTATTTCAAACGTCGTTCATTCAAAGGGCACAATTTTTATCCACATAATTCTTTTTCAGCTTTATATATAGTCTTCTTACTGAAATGGATCCCGTTTCAGATTATTTCAGAATTCAATTAGCAGAAATGGTGGACTTTACAGAAGAATGTGATAAACAAGTGCAATGGGCCCAGTTACCATCTATTCCATTAGAGGGAATTTATTCTTTCCTACTCCGTGAAGATCAGATAAATATGTCACAAGTTTGTCGCAATTGGTCCGAAGGATTCAGTTCACCATCTGTTTGGAAAAAATTCATGTTCTCTTTGACAGAGGCCCAGTTATCGATGGACCCCTGCCCCAAGATCAAATGTGCTGAGAAATACAGCAGAATGTTCCGACATGTAGAGATAGACTGCATTAGAAATGCCGATGAGCATCTGATTGAAACTGGTCACTGTAAAAAATATCCATTTTTTCCGGACTTTTTCCGTATATTTGACGGTTTAAAGCTGTTTTGTTGCCAAAACGGTTTTTTCACCGTTTTCCGCTCAACCATAAAACGGTTTTAAACGCCAGTTCAAATTCTACTTTTCGTCAAACGGTATTGTTTTCCTCGATAACTACGTTTTCTTAATGTAATTTTATTGCATTCATTTCATGTTTTAATAGGGTTCCATCTCCTGTTTACAATGTTGCAGTAACCTGTTGTCACTCATAGCTAACATAAAACACGTGTTCTAGCAATGGTTGATATTTACACCACTAAGTGGCGCCACTAGAGCTATAGTGACTTAAAAACTCAAATAGATTATTTTTTACTTTATGTTGAAGTCTCGTGGTCTGAGTCTAGAGCATTCATTTTATTTCTATGAACGCGGTTTCGATCTCCGGCTCGGAGGTGTTAGAAGTTTGTCACCATCTTGCATCGGAATCGTCCAAGTAAGTTCAATTAAAATTATATTAATTAAACTATTGAATTAATAAATAAGCCTTGATTAAATTGATAACATACATCAGCATTTCAACTCAACTCGAGACAGATGGAGAAAAACAACTCAACTCAGTCGATGACTCACTTCGATGATTTAATTTTTACGGAGAAAACTTTGATTTCATACGGTAAAAACCTTGTGACTACGGATTTATTTCTTAAGCTAACTTTGCAGGAAAAACGTTTCCTGTATGGTAAAAAAACCGTTGTGCCTACAGGATTTACTTCGCAACTTTACGGTTTCAATAACCCAACTGCCAGTTTAAAACGTAAATTTTCAGGTTTTTTTTACAGTCAGGTGTTTAATAGTATTCATTGATATCTTGACTCGAAATTCGCAACTTATCTCTCAAGGTCCGGTGGCTGGAAATTCGGTTTATTTTCGACACCATAAACTGTGAAGAAGACGTAAAGAAAGCCATACACAGTTTCTGGAAATCTCAGCATCACTGGAAACGATTGGAGCTCGATAGTCATTACTTTATTATCCAAAATGTGGAAGAATGCAAAGAATTCCCAATGTATTTCGTGTTACGAAGATTCGTTCTCTTAAAATGGTGCCAAGTCGCCAAAGCAAGACATTTACCGCTGCACTTCATTGATGCCAAGTCGCCAAAGTTAATCCAAATAATACTTGCGTCTTTGGCAACTTTAAAGTTGCGTACCAAGTTCTAAATTTCAACAAAAAGAATTCATAAAACTGTATTCCTGAATCTGCATCCCAATCGTTAAATTTCCACCTCAGTGTGAAGATGTTGATGCAATTCAAACGATTTAACTTGTACAAGGCCCACAAACACAGCGCTTTTTTCTCAAAACTGCGTCTTAAACCCCAATCTCCCCATTATGAAGCCAAGATTCTACCACTTAGCAATCTTTAACTTCGCATCATAAGTTATTTAGGGTTGAAATTCTGAAGTTGGCCTTACCCTTAAAACGCTGCCCTAAATCGCCAAAGAAAACAGTTCACCGCTTATATCGCATGAGTAGCACAAAGTTACTTATATGGTAATTAGCCTGTATTAGCTTTAGGCTTGGTACTCCATTTTAAATGCTGCACTTCTAGATTTCAACCGTTATTTGTTTTTCAGAATAATTAGCTGTGCGTGGTGGAAATCATTTAGATATTTCATTAGATCTTTGAAGGTTGGATTAAGTATATTTCAAAATATATGTGAAAAGAGACAAACGACGCTTTAATTTTAAAAAAATGCAATATCAACATATTTATTCTGTGGTCCTTGGGATAAAAACATTTTCCAAGTCTAGTTAGTTATAAAACTTGAAACAAATTAAAACAATTTTTCTCTGGTAGGTTATTGGTTGCAGTTCAAACTCTCCCTTGCCGTCTGATGCTTCGGCCAGCAGTCAAATCTCTTTTTTCTATATAACCCTTCTCCTTTAAATCACGAGGAACGAGTCAATTAACGCTTGGATTCCATTTTTCTCTCCCCATCATTGCTACGGCGATAACAATTGCTTCTTCATATCATGTCTTTATTGCCTGGACCCGAAGTAGTATTCTCTTCTTTTTTGTGTTTGTGCTCCCGACCTCATAAACAGCACATAGAGTTCCTTCTTTCTTATAAGTTCTCTCCCTTCAGTAGCAATGGGTCTCAAAAAGCGTCTTCTTTAAATCACCAGGAACGAAACCAATTCCACACTTGATTCATTTTCTCTCCCTCAGATATGGCGATAACACTTCTTCATATCTCTCTTTTATTCTGACCAGTAGTATTCTCTTCAACGTTAACTTTATTGCCTGGACCCGAAGTAGTATTCTCTTCTTTTTGGTGTTTGTGTCCCTGACCATATAAACAGCACACAGAGTTACTTTTTTTCTTATCAGTTCTCTCCCTTCAGCAGTAATGGGACTCAAAAACCATCAAGGGTCTTACACACTGGTTAGGTTTCTTTAAATATTTGTGAAAAATTAACCGAATGGCATAGTAATTAAATATCGACATTGGGAAGAAAATTGTTTGCTCTTTAGAACAGTATATAAATAATAAAAACTGCGCTAAACTGCTGAAGTTTGGCTCAATTTTAGTTTCTAAATTAGATATACTAAGAAATTATCTCTATATTTTAAATAACTTGGAAAACCTTCAGACAATTCGCGTGCCCCAATCACTCGACGGGTTTCAATAATTTTTATTTCATATGAAACCGTAGGACGTATAGATATTTCATCAAGGGTAGTCTATCCCACCACCACCCTCCATTTTCGAAAGAAATCGAAAAAACATTACTCCACTGTACATTCTCCATGGGGGACAACCATCAGCGTCAACCATTGGACTGATTTCGTCAATTTTTATTTCATATGAAAGCTTATGATCCCTCGATATGTCATCAATCCCTGCCACCCACCACCCTCAATTTTCGAGATATATCGCAGAACAAAACTTTGGCTTTGTCCCTCAGTCACAATCAATTCACTAATTTATTTCGCCAAGTTGCAAGTATAGCCATTAATAATACGGGCGAACAGCTCTTCTCCGAAGGCGGCAAGTGATAATAATAAATATTATTTAATTGATAATTATTTGATTGTTGAAATCACATTATATGTATAGTCAAAGGGTTTCTTAATATTTTTTTGTGATTTCTGAAGTTATGAAAAAGGCAGCAGCTCTAATCAGAGGCGACACAAAAAGTCACCTTAAACCTATTTCAAACATTTAGAGAGAGCATAGTTTCTTACAATAAGTTATCAATCATGGTATGTTATCGGTATGATTGAAATTGTTATATTTCTTTATATTTTTTAATCTGTCATAATGTACATTCTGAGTTCAAACAGTTTTTAGTGTAGCTTTATGTTTTAGGACGTTAATTTTATAAATAAATGCGAATAAAACAATTTTATTAGTTATTCTGTTTAGTTCATTAGTTGTTTCTGTAAGAAATCACTAATTTGATTCAAAGGTGTAATTTAAATCTTTATCTGTTCCTTTCCGTTGCCGTAGCAACAAATTTATTTTTTTGTTCACGTTTTTATGCTATTGATTAAACGAATTAAAATAATTAATTATTTTAATTAGATTCTTTTCTTTATGAGGGTAAGTTTGATTATGAAATGGTTTTTCTTGTTTGTTTCTTTCCCTTAAAGTTTTATTTTCTTTAATTAGGAATACAGCTAAGATATCTTATCTGAAAAAATTCGCCATTTTTTATGTTGGAAATTCATTTACTTCCATTTTACGATAGCAAATTGAATTCCTGTTGTAATAAGTATTTTTTGTACATAGGGGGGGGGGGGGACAAAATAAAGCGAAAAACTGTGAAATTATTTTTTACCATTTCAATTTACAGTTTCCTGTTTTTCAATGGATGTTTGACCACCCTTTTACTGAAATACAAATTGTATGCAGCATAGAAAGAATGCATAGAAGTTACGTACAACCATTAAGGAATATGAACCATAGTTCATGTAGAGCAACCTCTAATTTCAAAAGAGTTCCTAGAGATGGAGTTCGAGCACTAAGATTGGGCTCCAAATATTCCCACAAATGTTAATAATGTTTAACTCTGGCAATAGAGGGAGCCACGCTATATTATCTTCATGCTCTTTTAACCATACTTGAACTCACCTAGAAGCGCCCATAAGAGCATTACTGTCTTAAGGCGCGAACCCACGGCGTGTGGCTTGGCGAGTCTGGTCTGAAATTTGTCATAATTGGCGGCTTTGGAGCAGCGTGAAGACTCGTTAGTGCTCTGGATGGTTTGAACTTTCTTGCAAAATGACAATAAATGTTCAGACATCAAAGGCTTGTAGATTGCCGTGCCACGAGCCACGCGCCATGGGGACAAGGCTTTAAAAAGCTGTTGTGCTCCAGGGAATAAAGCCAGAAAAAAAACGATGCGCGTAATGTTAACCTGGATTTTAGGTTGCTTACTCACTTCATGCCAATTGCTTGCCGCCAAGAGAGAGTGCCAGAACATTTGTTTTGGATGCGAGTTGAAAATTTTTTCGGCGTCGTTTGCGCATGCGCCGACAGTGATTTGCTTACCGGTCTACGGCGCATGCCCTTAATTTCGCCTCATTTCCGTTGGTCCACTGTCTGCTCTCTTCGATTTGATTGGTGGGCGCACGAATTTGAATAATACTTCGTTTGGAATTTTGGATCATTTACTTAACGATTTTTTTCAATAACCGTTCTCTTCTCTTCTAAAGATTTTAGTTCATCGAGTTTGGTGATTCTCTTTCTCTTTGTTGTTGATTATGGTTTCTAAATATCGAACATGGAATGTTTTTTTTCTGGAAACAACGGTTCCCTTACTACGTTTCATAGTCTTCAGACGTCGTGTTTTTCCTGTGCTCGTGCTTTCCCTGTGTGCTTCGTTTCTCAACGAAAAAGCGAAGCTACGAGGGACCCTCTTTGCTGAAAGCGAAGCTGTTGATGTTTCTTTAAGTTAAAAAAATCTGTCCGGTGCACACTTCCAATGCCGAAGTCATCGCTTTGCTCAATCTCTCGTTTTGAGATATTGTAGGCATCGAATGCGCAGGATACCTATAAAAAACTCACCGTGCCTCATAATCAGTGTTTGGCGACGGCAAATAAAATTGCGCCAAAGAAAATTGGAGAGAAAATAGTACGCACCCTAATCTCCAGGTTTACCGCGCGCAATGCCCTAGAATGATCCGACAGTGATCGGTTTTGATTCTTCTCAAAAGCATGAGAGCCCGAAGACTGCGCCAAGATATCGCAATCCATATCAGTACAGCCATCTCCATGCTTCACTTTCGGAAAGAGACAATAAAAAATAAGCGTTTCTCTTGGCATTTTACAAACGATGGCTTCGTGTGAGAATTTTAGCTTTCGCGAAGATTTGAGTCCCGAATCCAGAAAAAATTCGCACTGCATAGGGCCTGGCGTACGTTAAATGCATCGAGGGTCAAGTGATTTCCTACTAGCGAGGTGTGAAGTGGACAGGGGGTGCAGGCTAAGGTGTCGTTCTTGTCATCTCACTATGGTTCAAATTACGTGGTCTGTCCCAAAATAGATCTCGGGTAGCTTCGAAATGAGATGGTAATTTAACTAAACTGATCAAATCAGATATATCCGCGCCTTGGAGTCTAAAATAAGGTGATTGTTGATTCATCAGATCAGATAACTTGTTACTGTTACGCAGCGTAGGTTCGATGGGCTCTTAACCATTGGCACTGCTTGACGGCAATGCAAGATATCACAAACGATTATTGTAATGTCATTCTATCATAAATGTACAAAGAATGGATCTCCCATTCGACTGTTTTGAAACGGAATCTTGGCGATGACTAATAATTTTGGATGATGTAGGGAATTGCGATTGCTTCACCTTTCGGGTCAATGTGTGTTTTAATTCTGAGCTATATTGTCCACTTTGTTTTTTTTATCTATAGTTGTGCTTTAACCCTCCCTACCCCTTTGAGTTTCAGACCCTGTGACTCCATAATTCTGAAACGTTTGAATTCATCTGTCATAGATAAAAGAAATCGCCTACTCTCTTCAAAAAGTGAAATGACAGCTCTTATTCTCAAGGGGTTGATATAAAAGATGACTCTGCTTCGTCTATGGCTAATAGGAGGGTTTGTACAAGGAAATGGATTTGGCTCTTCCTTCCTTCAGGCTGAGTAACTTTAACGAGTTAAGCACGCGCCTCGGGTGTTTCATCAATCACTTTTAAAGAAGAGGCGAAAATTTCGCGGGGATATTCGGACGATTTGGGCGATCGCCGTCTTTTGCTTGAATGGGCGTTTCGGGAACTTCAGCAACGAAAGAGTTAAGGAAACCATTTCTCCATCTTTTGTGTACGTTGTCATAGTGACTGATACCGTGCTTCCTGCTAATTACAAAGCTGGGATTCAATTAAACGCACTCCATCAATTTTTGGAAGTCTGTTAGGTCTGATGTCAGTGCGTCTGTTATAGAATATCATGAGAATGTGCAGGGGCTATGACAATTGTTAAGAGACTAATAACTTCCCTTTCACAGCTACAAGGTGTCAGACAGGCGTCACAGATTTTGTGCAGGTGTGAAATGTAGGGGTCAGTTCTCGGGTATCCGTTTAATTTTGCATCTGTATAAACAGTCAAACCCCGTTATAACGAACTCTTAACGGACTAATCCTGAAGTTCGCTATAATCGAGGGTTCGCTATATCCGATTTTTCAAATATTGGTTACACAAAATTTGCTATAATCTTTAAACACATTTTAGTGTTGAACAAGCTCATTACACTGAATTACAATTATTTATTTATTTTAAGTTATTATTATAACTTAAAATAAATATTTGATTTAAAAAAATTAAAGAGTGAAATTAATTATACCTACATTTCGCAACTTTTTGGTACCGTCCAGATTTTTCTCGCATGCTGAGATGATCATTCTACGATTTTTGAAAATGGTCACAACTGTAGATTTAGAAAGAAAATTCTCTGCATACAGCAGATTTACTCTCACCGTTTCCTATTCTCTTAATAATTTTCACAATCCTGGATGGAAAAAGCTTTCCGTTCACTAACACTACCCATTTTAAATCTATGCAATGTCAACAACTCAAACGATATTTAGCAAATGGAACTAAAGAAAGTGAAAAAATGTGTTGTGACATATGTACCTAATCTCTTAACAGTTCTGTCAGACACAAGGGAAAACGATGAGCATTCCCTTAGGAATATAAAGGAAGGCGGTTGAGTGATAACCGTTCCTTTGTCGACTCGCAGATTGTTACACTGGGCGATGGGTTTTTTTAAAACCCACACTGGTCCGGCCTACCCGAAAGGGTGTAAGGCCTTTAGCAGACCGGTGGGGAAATATAAAAGCAATACAAGAATATCAATACGACATGACACACACAAACACAGCACAGAACGTTACAGACATTGCAAAAAAGGGACAAGAACACAATAAATAAAGTATCCTAAAACATACTCAAGAGAAAAAAAACAATACGCCACTGAATCGATATTACACTTGGAGAGAACCATAAATTAATTGAATTTCGTTTGATTTTTATCACCAGATCTGAGCCGAAATTAAAAATATTCAAAGCATTCAAAAGGAGGAGCCTCCAGTATGCATCCAAATCAGCAAAACACAAGCACGAGCTCAGCACAGAACACCAGTAAAAAGAAGGAGGCAATACAAATTTTGTAAAGTATTATTAAAAAATCCCACAAAAGAGCATCAGAAACAGACCCCGTGGTCTCTCACCAGCCCAGAAAACAATCCATCTTAGTACACATCAGTCAAACAATAAAAATACAAGAACAATATGATCAAAATTTAAAAATAAGACGGGTAAAAACAAAGTTACCAGTTAGGGCACTAAAACATTTTAATAAGTCCAGGATTAACCTGAAAACAATATAATCAGTTAAAATTAACTACGTAAATAAAGTGCTAAAAACTTAGGGCAGGGCGCAGGGACAACTCACCTAAAATTTTCTTAATCAGTGGCGTTGAGGTAAAAGAATAAAGATATCTTAAAATCATTCAAAAGCAATTTTACTCCGGGCTCTTTAGTGAATCAATAAAAAAAAATTTAAAGTCAATTCCTACTGAGGTCAGCGATCTACACGTTTCGTCACTGACGGTATTTATTCCTAAATTTATATCCTGCTAAATATCTTATATAAGAGAAATTTTTTTCTCCCATATAAAACTAAAATTAATTAATTAAATTTAATTAATGAATTAATATTTGAAAAACTGTATTAACATTAAGCGTCATCCACTACAAGTTTAAAAAAATGTATTTGAACTTAAGTGGATGAATAAAAAGTATTTTACTAACGACTGAAAATTTGAACAAAATATATAAATATATATATATGGAGAGTGTGAACTAATAGTAGGAATTGGAAAAAAAACTTCAGAAAGTCTTTTTTAACATATCCAGTAGAGAGAATAAAGAAAGCAATCAACATTACCCTCTGACAAAAAAAACATGAGAAAATGACGCCTTCGTGAACATACCAGAAAACAAAGGATATTAGGTCTAGAAGCTGGCAAACCTAGCTCCATCTATTGAGAAAAGTTCGAACCAAACGACTCAAGGAGACATATGCTTTCTCCCATATAAAACTAAAATTATTTAATTAAATTTAATTAATGAAAAATAATTTGAAAAAACTGTATTAACATCAAGTGTCATCCACTACAAGTTTAAAAAAATTTATTTGAACTTGAGTGGATCAATAAAAAGTATTTTATTAACGATTGAAAATTTGAACAAGATATATAAATAAATATATATAGGGAGAGTGTGAACTAATAGTAGGAATTGAAAAATGTTGGCGATGGGCGATGGATTGAAAATAACCATCACAGGGCGGCCGCTGTTAATACAGTTTTCCCCTTGAGGCAGTGATACTTGGCGACAGGTGAGCTAATTAAGGGGATACGACCGTTAAACTTCGAAAATTTTCGATTTTATGAAAAATATATATATTTCCCAGTATGTTTTGAACAATTTAAAACAATGTGCGTTAAAAAATTCCCAATTATGAAAGTTATGAAGGAAAATGTATCAGCTGTTCAACGTAAATATTGAAAAGTGCCATATCTTTAAAGAGCTATATCTCAAAATGTGTTTTTCTGATATTGAGCACACAATATCTCAAAAACTTTTGAATATTTTTAAATAAAATTTTTACTGAATTTGTATTGTGCTATGTTCTACAAATTGAACCACAATTTCTGCACATATTTTCGTCATAGAAGTTTGTAGGGGAAAAGAAAAGTTGAAATTTTAACTAACATTTTATTTTAAATTGGTTTATAAAATAGAAATTACCTTTAAATGTTAATAAATTGTGGTTCAGTGTCTTAAACAGACTGTTTGGATTACTTAGATACCCAAAATATTGTGTTTAGATCAATATTTTATCCGTAATCATGCCAGCAAGGTGACTATCTCATTCTTTTCCCCAAAAATTAAACCCATATTTATTACTCTCTCAAATAAATTCGTACCAATATAAAGGTTTGAAAATGTGTGTAATATAGGAGAAAGAACAGATATTTTTCTAGAAAAAGAAGAGAGTTTGTGAATTGCATCGTTTCAGAGATATAATGTATCGAATTTTACAATTTTCCACCCATTTTTTCAAGTTAAGAGTCGTATGTCGTATAAGTGTGACTTGTATGGCCAAGCCGGTGGATAAAAAGTCCTCCCGGGATGAGAGACATAACTGGCATGAAGGAAAAGTGAGAATTTTGGTTCGCTATATCCGAATTCCTTGATTTGAAATCGTTAGAAGCATTTAATATTATATTAGTTACGTGCGAGTTCGGATGGGACCATTTGAAAACTTCGTTGTATCCGGAGGTTCGTCATATCCCAGGTTCGTTAGACCGGGGTTTGACTGCATAAAGGTAGAAAAGACCATAATTATTGAATGTTTGAGAACCGCTAATTCAGAATAGTGTGGTAATCAGTACTCGTTTCATCAAATCAGATGACAGTAAGATTGTCAAAGATAAATCTTAAAAAACTGCAACAACTCTATCTCTAAAAATATTACTTTGAAATTTTGTTGATATAAAATTCTTGCATTCAGTTTCAAAACCTAAATTTTTGTGACTTTTAGCAATGTTAAACGAATAGCAGTTAATGCCTATTCAATCAAATTACGAGAAGAATCCATTTATAAAAATTATAAAACTTGGATACAAATTTAAGTGGATGTTCATAAACTTCCAAAAAATCCCTTAAGACTATAAATATGTGATAACTTTGCCAACAAAAATGTGAACGACATAAAATCGATGCAAAAAGAATGCAAACGCATCCCGCGTTTTTATTCAGGTTTTCCTACTCTTCCCGCTTTTTACTTGAAATATTGCAGTGTTTTATCTGGTTCTGCTTGCAATAGCTGCCAAATACCTACGCTGATGAGTTTTAAACGAGATTAAATATGAAAAAGAATAATTAAAAAAATGAAGCGGACAGAAAACAAATTTCTGTCACTTTTTTGCCGTTCTAATTTGTACCTCTATTTGCGAATTCATAAAGCTACACAAATTCCAAAATTCGCTGCCAACGTTTTCTTTATTTACGGAAGATAAGGGATGAATTACTTTTATTAAAAACAAGGACTTTTGTATTTCATTTGCATCCAGGGACCCATTACGACGACAATTCAGCGAACCATTTACTGAAGATTTATGTGCTGCAATTTGATTGGCTGGAGAGCTAAAAGTGGAGTTTTTATTCCCTGGCGTGATGTAATTTTAATGTTACTAAGAGTTTTGTGACTCGTTGCAAACAAACGAGGAAAAATTAAACAGTAATCAGAATTCTTATTCTCGGAAGCTTTAATATTGACGTCGTAAATCAGAATTTTAATTAAAAAATTCAAGAAAAAAGGGTATGAAGCTATTTTTCGGTAAAAATGCTACATTGTTATTTTCTTTGACTCTAATATAATTACTGCTTCAAATTAGCAAAAATTTTAAATAAAGAAGAGTTTTAAAATTATGAGCATTCTTTGATGTTCGGTGTTTCTGAACAAAAGAATCATCTATTCATTTTTAATACAGTTTTTACAGTTATAAATGAGGAAAAAGTGTAGCTGTATGACTTTTAGGGTTTTTCTAAAACCGAAAGAACGTATTTCAAAATGAGATAGTGACAAGATAGCATTTATATAAGTAGAGTTTAGGTAATTCGAATGCTTTAAATTTGAATTCCTCGGCAATTAGAATTTTTCTCTAGTCCCTTTAATTTCTAATTAACATAATATTTAAATATCGTCTATATTTCAAATTTAATTTGATTAATTCGAAGTGAAAAATAAAAACTGTATAACATAGTTTTGATTTCTGATTTGTTTCTGTTATTTAAGTAAGGCAGAGTCTTGTGTCCAAAATATCTGTTTTATTTTACGTGACAATCTATGTAATCGAAAAAACTATACAAATTTCTAATTCTTTAAAAAGCTTTGAACAAGCTAGATGTGAACTGTATTGTTTGTTTTGAAATTTTATGATATACGATTTTGCATTAAAAGTGCTATATTATTTCTAATTTATGACAAATACTTATTAATGCATTAAAATACCACTTTTAAAATTATAATTATTATCTATTTATTAAAATTACATACAGTTCATTTATTATGCATTTTTAAAAAAATTAAAACTGTATAAACTTCTTAACTAAGACAGAAAAATAAATTTCTACTGCCATTTTTATCTAAAAAATTGCCTTTTTTTTCTTGTACTCAATTTTAGATCTAGTTTCTCTTAATTTGAAATTTTGGATTAACCAATATTTTACTGTTGCCTCTTCAGTTTCAAATTAGTCAAATTCTACTACTTTAGGATTTCACTCTCCAAGCATATCTAATTTGTCTCTCTTTTAACCCTTTCAAGTTCACTACATGTTTCGTTTTGATATCTAATATGTCTCTCTTTCAACTCTTTCAAGTTCACTACATGTTTCGTTTTGATATCTAATCTGTCTCTCTTTAAACCCTTTCAAGTTCACTACATGTTTCGTTTTGATATCTAATCTGTCTCTCTTTTAACCCTTTCAAGTTCACTACATGTTTCGTTTTGATATCTAATCTGTCTCTCTTTCAACCCTTTCAAGTTCACTACATGTTTCGTTTTGATATCTAATCTGTCTCTCTTTTAACCCTTTCAAGTTCACTACATGTTTCGTTTTGATATCTAATCTGTCTCTCTTTTAACCCTTTCAAGTTCACTACATGTTTCGTTTTGATATCTAATGTGTCTCTCTTTCAACCCTTTCAAGTTCACTACATGTTTAGTTTTGATATAAAACCAGAAATCGCCCAACTAAAATGATTTCAGCATTCGTACCCGTTTTCAGCAGTTTTCCCATGGAAAAGTTGAATTATTACGTTATATTTTAATTTATCCATTCGAATGGAAAAAGAATTTGGAAGCTCTTCTAGGAGGAAACCATTTTTTCTTTGTCTTGACCGAATCAAATCGACAATAGTCTTAGACCATCAAATCTAGAAATTTTTCTTTCTTTTTGATTACGGATTGAAAAGAACTTTAGAATGAATAGGGGATAATAGTTTTGTAGCTGAAAATCCCCCAACCCCTTTTTCAAATCAAATTAATTCGATTTCAACACTGAAGTCATCTTTAACACTTTGATGTGTTACAGTGGCAGCAACATTGAAAGCAGTAATGTGTTCGAATTCCAGAGAATTGCGTTTCAATTTTTGCGTAACGTTCGTACAATATTCTGTGTTTAAGAAACATATTCAAGTAATTGCATTTGAGAAAAAAGAAGATGGAGGCTCTACTAGCAGAGCGCCATTTTTTTTGTCTTGGCCGAATCTGATAGCCAATACTTTTTTTTCCATCTTTTGATGGCAATTGTCCTTTCTTTTTCGAAGCGGATTGAAAAGAACTTTGGAATGAATAGGGGATTATAGCTTTTGCTGCTGAAAATCCATAAAACCCCTTTAATCAATCAATCAATCAATTGTATTGGAATAATTTTAAGGAGTTAGAAGAAAAAAAACAATTATTGCCTCTAAATATTATATTTATCAGACAAATTTTCTTAAAACTTATAGAATTAGTGTCTTGGCATGATATATTAGAATATGCTTCGTCTTTATCGATTACGAATTTCTTAAATGCAAGCATTTTATTTTACAATTCAGAACGGATGATGAATAATAATGAATATCTGAAATATCGCTGCAGCTGCAATGTAAACATTTATTTACGAAGGTAGAATGAATCTTAATTTATAAAATAAGTATTTTAATTCTAGACTTAATTCTAGACGTGTAGTTCTTTTTTATTTCTGAAACTTTTCGTTCGTATGTTTGCATCTCTTAATTCGGTTAGAAAGAAAAAAAAAAATACTTAGTTACGCATGTTGTTTTTAAAAAACTGTAGTTTTTTTCCTTACATCGCTCGGAAAGAAAGTTTAATGTAACTGAATTGAAAATTTTATGAACTTCATGTGTAAACAACAACAGAAAAAGGGTTGGGAAAGCAGACGAGTGGAAAAGTTTTCGAGTTTCAACTAAAAAAAAAGAACCAAGTCTGCTATTCTTATAAAAAAACGAACGTATAAATATAACAAAAACAGCAAAAATAGTAGCTGCTGAAGTGCCGTTAATGAAATCGTCTGCAACGCAAGAGCTGAATCCAAGTATAGCAGTGAAGTCTACTTTTCGAAACTTGCAAATAAAACATAGACATTTTTAAACATGTTTAATTCAAACTCCTGGTTAAAGTTTTTTTATAGTTAGTATAGTATTTTAATTTAAAAAGGGAAAACGTGATATTTTTATGTTGCCCTTAAACATTGAAATAACTAGTAAAAAAATCATGTACAGCTTTAAATTTGCATGAAACGAAATGAAAAACTGAAATTTTATGTTTTATTCTAGTTTTCAAGCAATATATTTGCCAAACTTTTGTAGAGTAATGCGAAACGATTAATATTCGTCATTACGATATAAATTAAAAATTTGTTTTCAAATATTGAAGTTAATCTCTAATAACAGTAAAGGAAGATGAGTGTATGTTTATTTTTAATCGCTGTACCGAATAGACCAATGAACTCAGAGTTATCGAATTTCTCACAGGTACACAATGGTGGTTGAAGATGTGCTTGAAAAATTCTTGAAATTTTTATTAGGTAATTAATTAATTAAAATTTAACTTAGATTTTGGCATTTTCAGAAATAACTTCGGAAAATAAGATTGTACAAAAAAGATTTTTACTCCATTTTAAAATAACTAAAAATAATAATAAAACCCAGTTATTTTAAAGCACACTTTTATTAGTCTGCTGAAAAGGAAATTTTAAATTTTAATTGTTTTCTACTTTTTCGTTTTTGATTTATAATTCATAATTATGGATACTTGAAATCATTTTTTTTCTGAAATTAACTACCTGATTTGGTTGCAAAGCTATAAGGGTTTAAAAATACCACGAAAAGCGTCATATTTTTTCCATTCCCTACACACCGTTAGACCACTATGGAGAGACGTAAGTATAAGTCAAAATAACTTTGCAATTATAGAGAGTCCGATTGTCTTGCGTCTTTTTATCTACCTACAAAACCTTTAAAAAATAAAATTTTAATGAAATTTGCCACAGTGCTTTTTCATTATTGGCATGAATTTCAAAAAATTTTTACTGTTTCATTGAGATTTTTAATCACGCACCTTCTACATTGTCAAAGATCCAGTGAAAAATCTTTCGTTGATTTTTTAGATAGTAATGTAATCCTTAAGGAGATATTTACTTTTACTTAAATTTAAGATACACAAACGCAGTAAGCAACGCAGACTGTTCACAAAAATGCGTCATGGCATGTCTCCTAATTTCTTGTGGAACCTCCTTTTGCCCAGCGAAGTGCAGAACCTCGACGTGGCATTGGCTCAACAAGACGTGGGAAGTACAATCGTCGGAATTTACATTTTACAGTGAAGATTTGGTCACGAGGGAACAGACAGGAAAGTGATGAAGCAGAAAATGATTTAAGATCACCCGTTTCACAGAAAGCTGATAATGATTTGGAACTTTCATCAATAGATTTGTTTCCTGTGCGCAATACTTTCATACATTTTGGCAAAAATATTGCATGCATATTCGGAAAAATGTAAAAATGTTCTTAAAAAATCCTGAATTCTTCCGCGTGTCTTTTTGTTTATAACATACGGAGTTTTCAACCCAAATTATACAAAACTAACAGAATACGTGGCAATATGTTAGCGAAGGATGCTATTAAATTTAACGTTAATAATTTGAATAATAGACGAAATACGAGCATTTGTAGTAAATAATTTGCATGTGCGAAACATAGCGTAATTTTTCTTTCATAACTTCAAAGCCAGATACATAGGGCAACTTTTATGAAAATTCCAGTCGAATACTATTAAGATTTCGAAAAATATCGGCATTTCAGCGAGTAGAACTTATGTTGGTCGCTAAGAGAAACAAAATGAGGAGGGTTTTCACAAACTGATATTTTTAAAACTTGAATCTTTGAACAGTAATCGTCAAACAGCAATTTAAACTTTATATTTTATTTATGAGTATGTTCTGTACTTGGCATATTCAACCTTTATAAAATTCATTAAATATATTCGAAGACTCAAGCTTTTAAAAAATATCAATTTTTGCAGAAACCTTCATCATTTTCTTTTTCTTAAAGAGCAACGGAAATTCTACTCGCTGCAATGCGGATGGCTTTCTAAATCATCATGGTATCCGACTGAAATTTTTATGAAAACTGTCCTATTAACCTGGCTTCCAAATTATGAAAGAAAAATTATACTATGTTTCGCACATGCGCAGTAAACAATGATTTACTACAAATACTCATGTTTTCCTTACTATTAAAGGTTTTAACTTCAAATTTTAATACCATGCTTTGCTAACATATTGTCATCTATTCTGAAAGCTTCGTATAATTTGGTTGAATATTCTGTACGTTATAAGCAAAAAGCATGCGGAAAAAAATTTGGGATTTTTTAAGAAAACTTTTTATTTTCCTGAATACGCATCTATTTTTTAAAAAAAATATATAAAAGTATTGCACACAGGAAACAAAACCATTGATGAATGTTGCTTTCTGTGAAACTTGGTGAGGCCAAATAATTTTCTTCTTCATCATCTTCTGTTCGGTCCGTTCGTAACCAAATCTTCACCTAAAATGCAAGTTCAGACATTGTACTTCCCACGACTTTTTAGTCAATGCCACGTCGAGTTGCTGCACTTCGCCGGGCGAAAAGAGGTCCGACAAGATCCCATAGGAAGTATCCCATGATTTTTGACACTTTAGTGCATTTTCTTATGGGATATAAAGAAAGTATTGCAGTTGGACCTCGAGATTTTAATGGATTTCTAAGGTTTTGGATTTGCCTGAGTCTGAAAAATTCGAAAAGCTTTGTTTTTATATCTTTTAATGTATTATTTCTGTGCAGTGAAATTTCATATAAAAATAGTTGAAAAGTTAATTTAGTGAAAACAGACATATCAGTATTGTGAAGAACTTGCATTTGCTATCGTTTTACATTATTAATATGTTTCTAAAGCTAATTAAAATGCAAAAACTATATAAATAAGGGAAAAGATTGATAAAAGCAAAATACAAAAATGAAAATTTATGATACGAGGAAAACAGTGACAAATTTTTTATTTCTCCAGGATTTAGATTATAGACATATTCTATCAAACTTTATCATGTTTACATACGATAATAATACAATTTAAATGTTTTCATTTAATTGTATTATTTGTACAAAGTGTTTTTTCGCGAAGTAGATATATAATACGAATAGGAAATTATGATTAAAAAAGACAATTTTTTATTCAATGCAATAATACTGTTAACGCTCGCCTTTAAATCTAAAATCGATGTCAGTGACAACTATTAAGTGTAGATAAATGTATTTAAGAACAATTCATTGTAAAAACATATTTAGAACAATTAAACTTGTTTTTTTTCTTATGCCAACACTGCGCTTTTAGATATGTTTAATAGTAGTACAGATTGTTACCAAATGTTCAAAGGAATTTGCGAGTTCAATTGGACCGTCCCTCGAGCCTAATAATTTTAGTGTAATGAAGTTTAAAATTCCCTTTGATCTGGCATATTGAAATGCATTGGTTGATGTCAGCGCTTCAAAGGAATAACTTCAATAGACAAGCTATTGTAGCAATTTGATTCAGTTTCTCCCTTTTCTATTTAACGGAAAGCTTCTGACGTAAGTTACTTCACTTCTGTTTCAAATTTCGAGTTGATGACACAGTGATTGTCCTATGAAATGTAAATAGAACAATACAAATAGTTGCTCAAAAATATATGTTTGCATAGTCTCATAATGGATTTGCTTCTGATGCAATAGTATTATTCAAAACTAGAAAATCACCCGTCATGGTATGACGGGTACAAATTACCTCTACTTTCGAGAGATTTCCCGTCAAATTTGACGTGTTTAAATAGATATATATGTGAGAGAAATGTTTTACATTGATTGAGAGCAAATAAAATAAACATATGTTTCATGACAGGAAATATATTTTTATTTACATATTTATTTATTCAAAAACCGCTTGGTAAACAACATTCCGTGTGAAGTATTTTTAGGTGTTTAACAATTTTCCTTGTACTTCAGATGTCTAATCAAAACAAAGCTCTTCTCTGCTTGTCAAGAGTTGCCGAAAAATATTATCAAATTATATAATCGCGATTGCAATAAATAATCAGATACATCGTGGCATCCCAACTATATCACGCGCATGATACACCACTGAAGTGATTTACTACTTTCTATTAAAAAAAAGAAAATTAAGTTGAAATATATGATTAATATAATTTAAACTTTCTCGGGAACTATTGATCATAGCGAGATAAATTTTATATCAATCGATAACGAATTTTATTTCACTATTTTAGAGCTATAAAATTTGAAATTAAAACGACAATAACTTTTTAAAATTACTGAAATTTAGGTGCTCTAACAATGAAATAAAGCCGTTTAACGTCTCGCAGTGCTATGGCGCGAATTGTATTGTTAGTGATGTCAGAGCGTTACCGGATCAGTGAGAGACAGATCTGGGCTATTATATTGGTAATTAGCAACACGAGTTCTAAATAGAAGATAAAAAATATTGAATCCGAGCAGAAACGTAGCAGTTTGAGATTAAATATAATAAGCATTATTCAACAAAATCAATCTGTAGTGGAAGCGATAAGTTACGAAAACACTAATTTGAATTAAAAAATTGGAAATGTTTTCCCCTAGGCTTTCTAGATTAATCCTGCAGGATGATGTCGCTTATGATTATGATAAGACAACTAATGCTTCTATTCAACACAGTGGCGAATCCGGGATTTTGGAGGGGGGTTGTGGTCATAAAAATTGCGTCTTGTCGTGACCTCATGGCTTTTGTAAGTCAAAACACTTGAACTTTACTCACCTGAGAATAAGAATCACAAAGGACACTACGATACTGTCGATAATTTAATGAAAACATAATTGAATAACCAGCCAAAAATAGTTTCTACCGTGTTAACGCTATAAGTCAGTGGCGAATCCCCGCTCCGGCCCGGCCCGGCCGGGGGCGGGGGCCTGAGGTCATAAAAATTTTCTATCGTAGTGACGAATGTCAAACCTGATGGCTTATGTAAGCCAAAACACTGTAACTTCTCAGACTTTCCTCAGCTGACAATAAAAATATAATTCTTGTAGTGTTCTTTATGATGACTTTCGATAATTTAATAAAAAATACAATGAAATAACTAGCCAAAAATGTTTCCGGCTGCGTCAACACTACAAGTACAAGTGGAATGACTAGAAAAGTAGGAAAATTTTCGAGCCTGTCAAGCCAGAAAGCAATGTTGTCACGATTTCATTATTTAAAAAAATGAAATTTAAGAACTAACAGTTGTAGTGATTTTAAATAAAATCAAGAATCTCGTTTCATCTCTGGGGGGCTACAGACCGATAGCACCCCTGGATTCGCCACTGATTCAACATAGACAAAATTCCTCTAAAGGTATTCAATCTAATATTTTCTGTTGACCGTTGAAGACTATTGATTTTTTCTTTCGAGAATATTAATTTTGGAAATATGGCTTTCACATGTATGTGAACAGACCGACATATATAAATCCAAAAAGAGTTTATCAGGATTAGGATTGCGTGAAATGATCCAGATCGATTTTTTTTGATAATTACAATTTTATTTTTTTTCTGTCGTAAACTTTTAATTTCTTATCTTATACGAGTGGTAAATTATGTAGTCATAAATTTATTGAAGACACAAAGCAGACCAGATAAAATTTTGGGGATGCTTCACGAATGTTAATGCACTGTATATAAACAAATTAAAAATCAGTCAATAAATGACATCATTTACCAAACCATTATCACAACCGTGAAAGTCCATTTAATTAAAAAATATACATAAGAGGAATTATTATCAAATGGATAATTTTTCCAACCGTTAAATCATGTGTCTTTTTAAGTGTTTGCCATTATATCTATTTTCATGAAATATTTATTTATTTATTTAAAGAAAAGCACACTACAGAGAAAACTCCATTTACAGAGTGCTATAAACAAGAAACACACAAAGAACTAAAGCCACAAAGAGTAAATAAAAAAAAAATGCGCTAGAAAACAAAAAGTTGAACACAGAGAATACACAAAATCATAAAAATTTTGCGAACGCATATATAATTAAAAACGAATACACATAATCACAAAAACATTAAAACACACTATGATTCTAAAAGTCGTATTTTTAAAAAATTAAAAGACCATTTCCAAAAGGCAAGGGCTAAAAAGACAAAACACACAAGCACCGAATCCTCTAAAAACACACCAGGTGTTTAAACGTTTGAAGACGAAAATACACAACAGAGATAAAAATCGTTTGCAACACTTGTTAAGCAAGATAAAAATAAATTGGAACACGGCGCCAAAAACAGAGTACAAAAATTAAAACCTATAAAAACAGTAAAAAACTGGTCGAATACACAAGAACACGTAAAATCAAAACTCATAAAAATCTAAAAAGTTGTAAAAAGGCAAAATAAAACACATCATTTTTTTAAAAGCCGTAAACATTTCGATTTAAAAGCACCAAGAGACATATTAAAAATGTCAAGTTCATCCGAGAACTTGTTAAAAATTTTATAAAACCTATATAACTTGAACCTGTTAATCTATATATATATAATTCTCTTACGTGGCGACAAAAAAGGGTCGAATTTCTTAATCGCCGTTTGGCAACAGCTCGCGAGTTTAGATTGTTTACATTCGAATCCGCGATTGATTTGATCTGGGACAACAAAATTTTTCAAAATGAGTTTAACTTAGGCAGTTTCGATTATAAATCGATATCGTCAAGATAGGTCTAATGAAACTATTGAGGAATCTTTCATAATACGATCCAATCAGAATGAACAAAATAGAATCAAGCGTTTCTGTGTACGGAGCGAAGTTGCCGAGCTACAGGAACATAGTTGTGGGACTTGAGCACGAGTCTGATCTTTTATACATGTGGCGAAGCTTTTCTGATCAACATTTCGGTGAAAAAAGAGCATGTTTAAAACTTTTGTGTGAAAAGCAAGAATTTTAGAAATTTTTAAAAATTTCGAAAAAAGGCTATTTTGTTAATTTTATAAAGTTTAAAGTAGATAATTATTATGGGTTATAATTTCTGATAGTTAATCTAAACATGTTTAAAGCCATTTGTCACGTTAATATGTGCTTTTTAAGCTAAAAGATTGTAAAATGGGTTAAATAATCTTTCGCAACTCAAATTTTCTGAGGTTTTAAAGCATAAATAACTACCCAGAGAGAAAAATTATATCTTTCTTGGCTAAATAGTTATTACAGAGATTGTGTATACATGTGGCGAAGCAATTTTGAGCAACAATTCATTGAGAAGAGTGAAAATTTAGAAGTTTGTTGGAATAAAGTTGTGTTAATGAAACTATTGAAGAAATATTCAATTTTGTGTGGCAAGAAGTTTTAAATGCCTGATTTCTGATTGATGTAAATAATTTATATTTGTAAACATTTTATAATTATCCATTTTAGTATTCAAATTTCTTTAAAACATTTACATATATATATTTATATTACATACATATATATTATGTATATGTTACCAGGAAATTTTAATTTTAGAAATTTCATGATTTAGTTTATTAGTAATTCCTGAAAAAATGTTATAAGTCTATACTATTTCAAATAATTTAAATTTACTTTTAGTAATTAATGTATTTATAATTTCTTATTACTAGCAGACAGTCATAACTGTACGGCGAGCTAGCGAAGCGAGCTGGGATCACTCAGTGATCCCAAAAGAATCACAACGTGATTCTTGGGGGTTTACGAGTGGAGCGAGTAGGGGGATGTAACCCCCTAGTATAATTAAGTTTTGAATAAACATTTAGAAAAGAACTTTGGCTCCTTAAAATTCTGGCTGGCACAGCGAAATCTATAGAGCTCAGTATATCATTACAATCGATCGAACCATTAATAACTTTGTAAAAGAAAAGAACACAAGAAACATCTTAAATATATATAAGGTTTAAGCAATTCCCCAGGATAAGTTAATATCTTTCATATAAAACGATAAAGGAAATAACATATTTTTATGTTTGCAAGATTTCTTTTAATTATTCTAGGAATTTTTTTTGAACTTCTTAATTCTGCAAGTTTTCCCAAAAGCTATTTGTGGTTTCACTAAATTAGTATAGCTATTTAATAAATTTTTTCCAAGTTATTAAATACCCTAATTGCTTTAATCACCGACAAGTATGAAAATAGTTAAGATGTTTAGCCGTCGTGATTTAATATAGAAAAATATAAAGTATATGATAAACTTTGAAACTTTTTTGCCCTTTATTTTTCGCATGGCAACAGTAACTGTATAATTAACTTGATGCCGAGGGATAAAAAGTTAAGAAATTATAATCCGCATATCAAGTCAACATATTACTTATCTTTTTGTAACTTTTCATAAACCTCGAAGCAAAATTTTTGATAATCTAAATTAAAGTCTTCCTGGGAGATTTGAATTTATTATTAGTTAGTGGTTTAGTTTTTAAAATTAATATTGTATAAAATTTTTTATGGATTCGAAATTATTTGAAAGTTCAGAGGATGATTAGCATGGGTTTCTTTCCTTTTTACTACTTTTTAACAAAGTTTCATGAAATGTAAATGTTTTCAACGAATTAAAATGCAGTTTACTTTTTTCTATTAATGCTGTTTAATTATCGAATACTTTAATTTATTGTCATTGTTAGATTGCAATTATGCAATTACATCCTTCTCGGCTTTGACAGTACTTTTTAAATAATTAATATTTTCACTACCAAAGTTTCTTTCTTGTCTTGTGGCAACTTTTAACTTCTCAACGGATTTTTTAAAAGTTTTATTAAATTTCTCAATAAATCATTTTCCTTTTTGCAAAAATTAACTTAATTATTAATCGCTTTAACTTTTTAAGCAATTTGTTTTAATGTTTCAATGTTTATTAAGTTTGTAATTATTTTTCTTACACCGAACTATATGCTCGCCATTTTAACGGCGGAAGCTTCTGGGTGTAATCTGGTCCGCGAGTCCCCTGACTGGGAGATTTTTCTTTGTGTGGAAATAATTGGCTTGTCTAATTCGAAAGTCGTGCGTCTGCGGGGTCCGGGGGCCGGTAGGCTTCATTTCGGTTCCCGTCCCTACAGATGTACCGATGATCCAAGGAAAGAAGTTACTGCAATCATCAGCGAGATATATCAACGAAATACGTCAAGCGTTTGTGGATAGAAGAGTGTTCAGCGATGCAAATTTGAGCAGCAAAAAGGAAATTGTTTTTCTATGACGAACTGCCGCCAAAATGTGTATAAGTTGATGAAGAACGACAAAGAGGCAAATAAGACTGCGACAATAATGTTCGGTGACCTCGAATGAATTAAATTTGATTAAATTATGGCAGTTATTCATAAGTAATAATTTTTGAGATTGCCGATAATAATTAAAAGAGTGATGCAATCTAACAGTCTTTAATTAAAAACTTTGTGCAATAATTTCAAAAATTAACAAACGGCAAACAATTTAACGAAATAAACAGCAGAAATTTCTTATTTATCTTGCTTGTTTGTGTTATTATGTTCACAAACAGACAGATGTGCTTACGCACAAAGAAGCGAACACAGTCTATCTTTGATGGATTTTATTCAATATTTGATAGGGATCTACAGTTCTAGAAATAAAAGTATGTGCCAATTTTTGTCTGTCTGGCTTGGCGCGTTTTTGAATGATCTCGTTCTCATGCACACGGACGAATGGGGAGGCAGACAGATTTTCCGAGATAGATTTCATCAAAAATTTGATACAGATCGACAAATTTGGGTACAAGACCACATACGAAATTTCATTTGTCTACCTCGTAATAATTTTGAGTTTAACCCTCTGAGTGCAAAATTATTTTTATGTTTTAGCTGTCAGGTTAGAAAACTTAGCTTTTAAAGTAAATGAATCTATCTTTTTTGTATTTAATTATATCTCTGAAACTTAAGAACACTTTATCCATGATTGTTTACGAAAATAAGATATAAATACGAGCAATCTGCTTTTGAACTGAACATAGAAAACGGAAAAAGACGTTTGCGTCGCTCGGAGGGTTAATGTTTATAGACAGAGAGACAGACCTAGCGACAGTCAGGCATAATTCCAAAAATAATTTTTTTCCGGATTAATATTCATTCATCTACCTTATCGTATTTTTTAACTATCGCGTTCACGCCAGAACAATGCATTTGATAGACGGAGTACACGAGCTCTGAGCTCTCAACCTCCGCTGCGTTGCAATTTGTAATTAATAATTGGCCATATTAATTTTGATATATCCTTAAAAAATCGCGTTCACATACAAACGAGAAGACAGATGGACCGACAGTCAACTCTTTGATGGATTTGGTTCAAATTTCGATACAGATCTACAATACTAGTAATAAAACGATATGGCAAATTTCATCTATTTGTCTCATTGCGTTTTTGGCTTACTGAGTACACATGCACACGGACAAAGAGACTTCCAGTTGATGGATTGCGATCAAGATTCGTTAAAAATATACGATTTTAGTATAAAGACCGCATGACATATTTCATGCATTTGGATTGTTGCGTTTTTTGAGTTATTGTGATCACAGACGGACATAATTCTAGAAAAGCTTTTTCCGGAGGATTTCCGAATAGCGGAGATTTATCAAAACTTTGAGGCCGAATTTTTTCACGATTACAACACGTTCTTTTTATACAATTCGCATACGGTAAAGTATGAAAAAACCCCAATGGGATTAAAAGTTGCGATCAACTACGTTGCTTTGTACAATTCGCATACCGGAAAGCATAAGAAAAAAGAAACCCATTGAGATTGAAAGTTGCGATCAACAAAGTTGCTTTGTACAATTCTCATACTGGAAAGCGTAAGAAAAAAGAAACCCATTGAGATTAAAAATTGCGATCAACAAAGTTGCTTTGTACAATTCGCATACTGGAAAGCATAAAAAAAAAGAAACCAATTGGGATTAAAAGTTGCGATGAACAAAGTTGCTTTGTACAATTCGCATACTGGAAAGCATAAGAAAAAAGAAACCCATTGAGATTAAAAGTTGCGATCAACAAAGTTGCTTTGTACAATTCGCATACTGGAAAGCGTAAGAAAAAAGAAACCCACTGAGATTAAAAGTTGCGATCAACAAAGTTGCTTTGTACAATTCGCATACTGGAAAGCATAAGAAAAAAGAAACCCATTGAGATTAAAAGTTGCGATCAACAAAGTTGCTTTGTACAATTCGCATACCGGAAAGCATAAAAAAAAAGAAACCCACTGAGATTAAAAGTTGCGATCAACAAAGTTGCTTTGTACATTTCGCATGCTGGAAAGCATAAGAAAAAAGAAACCCAAATGGGATTAAAAGTTGCTATCAACAAAATTATTTTATACAATTCGCATACGGGAAAATTTTAAGAAAACCCATTGGGATTAAAGTTGCTATCAAGCTTTTAATAAAACTCTACAATCGTATCAGTAAAAATTGCTTTTAATACATTTTCTCTATGTTTTCGTTATTTACGAAAAAATTTATAGGCTTAAGGTCACACTCTCTCCTTTTTATCTAACGCCGGCGATGATTTACGCCATCGTCGCGACGAGAGATCTCGTAAATAAACTCGGTGTCGCCCTTTCCACCGATCCGATGTCATCGGCTTCGTCTCTTTCACCTCCAGAATATATCGCCAACTGAGCCGATCGAACCATTTTGTGTGCCTTCAGATATATCTAGCCCATAGATTTTTGATGAAACGGCGCCACCGTCGGAATATGTTAGCCATTGACCTGTTCGACAGGACAGGGTTTTCCATTCAAGACATTCCATTCACCCCTTTTTTCCCTCCCCCTGTCCATTTTTGGTGCTCCATCCCTTTTCTTTGATGTCTCATTTCTTTCCATCAATCAAGTGTCGGAAGCATTTATCAATATGGCGGACTCTGATTGGGACGAAAGAGGATACTTTTGTTTGACAATGATGACGTTTTCTTTTAGTTGCAGATGAAACAGAATCCCCACAGATTTTGTTATTACACACTATATTTTACATGACTTGCTTCATGATTGTAAAGATGGAATTTGGTAATCGATTTTTTACTCACTTCCTTGCGTGCTAGAGTTTCGAAATTTTGTGGACTTGCATTTTCTATGAAAATACACTTTTTAACATTTTCAGAACTTAATGATTGAGCCCGTGGTGCCTAGTGCAGTGATGCGCAAACTATTTTCATTTCTGACCCACTCATTTCGTGCAAAATAATTTCGCGACCCAAAATATTTTCTGAAGAAAAGCCTTGTAGTTTTTTATTGTCAAATAAATTCCTTTGAATTTAGAGACCCACAAAAATGTTCTCATGACCCCTGTGGGGGTCAAGACCCACGGTTTACGCACCACTGGCCTAGTGGTAAGGTTTCGGCTTCGGCACAGGAGGGTTCTAGGTTAGAAACCCGATTCTATTGAAGATTAGTCGTATAAGTGGGCCTGTTGCCCGTTAAATCATACGTAGGGGGCCAAACGTGTTTTGTGGAAGTTTGGAGAGGGGGTGCCATCTAAGGTGTCGTCCTCGCCATCTCACCGCGGTTCAATTTACAAGGTCTGTCCCAAAATAATCCTCGTGCTGCTTCAAAACTGCACGTTGATATAACTAAAGCAAAACAGAACTTAATCTAGAATATAAACGCCGTCAGGAGGCCTCTAACGCCCCAGGAATGTGGGCGTGGCTACGTTCCAAAAGTGGCTCCCCCAGAAGGGAACATGGGAGGTTTTTCTTTTTTTAGAATTCGGAGCGGCTTTCGAGAGAGAAAGTGAATTTCCCTTATCTTTGAAAGAGAAAGCGTTCAAGTATTGTTGGTAAACAATATGTATATAGAAGATCCCACTGCAAGGAAGCGAAGATTAGCAAGAGAGAGATTTGCACGATGGAGGGCGAGACAAAGACAAGAGACATTAAATGGAATTTTCCACTTCTCTGAGATCTTTACTTTCGTTTTTGTTAAAAAGTTTCTTTCTTTTTTGTAGTTAATTTTGGAATTGAATATTTATATATTTTGCAGAACGAAAGTTAGTGTCAATTGTTTCATCATTTCTGTTTTTCATGTTTTTTTATTTCTTAAGCACTGACAGTCAGATCTGATATCTTGTTGGCAAGCTAAAAGCCCGTCTTAGACAGGCTCAAATCTTCTAGTTAACAGATAATCACTTAATTTTTTAAATGTTGGTCTCATCCGCTTGGCGCCATCTAATAGTAAATCTGAGAAAATTTGATTTTCAGGTTCCATAGTAATTATAACTATTCACTCTTGGCAACCTGATTGTTCCCCGGATTGATTTGCTTAGTTTCAATTATTTCCATTGTAGCAATGTTCCTCTAACGATTCAATATTTCTTGTTGGCTTATTGTGCTAATTGATTTGAGAAATTTAAAAGTTAGCTTGTTTTCTTGAGTGAATCAGAGATTGCGATGATTATTTTTGTTACTTTCAGATCATACGAAATGTAAAATTTGTTGATTTATTTAAAACTAGAAAATCACCCGTCATGGTTTGACGGGTACAAATTGCCTCTTCATTCGAGAAATTTCCCGTAAATAGATATATATGCGAGAGCAATGTTTAACATTGATTGAAAACAAATAAAATAAACATATGTTTTATGACAGGAAATATTTTTTTATTTACATATTATTTAAATATTTCTTTATTCAGAAAACCTGGTGGTAAACAGCATTCCGTGTGAAGTATTTTTCGTTGTTTAATAATTTTCCTTGTACTTCAGATGTCTTTGTGTAAATTTTAACGTGATTGGAAATCGTAGACCTTGAAAGTGCAACATAGAGCTGTGAAAAGACAGGCTCATCGAGTTAAATTCCAACATGATCGAAAGTTTGCCCCTGCGATTTGTTGATAGTCATCGTGTAAGCTGGAATTAACGGGAACTGGCGGAGGTTGAGAACGAATGGTAGATTCACGTCACTGGTGGCTAATTTAATTCTTGGCAAGAAAACAGCATCGCCATGATTGCATTCAGATACAATTTGGCGTCCAAACTATATCACGCGCATGATATACCACTGACGTAATTTACTACTTTCTATTAAAAAACGGAAATTAATTTGAAATATAGGATTAATATAATTTAAAATTTTTCGGGAACTATTGATCATAGCGAGATAAATTTTATATCAATGGATAGCAAATTTTATTTCCCTATTTTAAAGCTGGTTAATTTGAAATTAGAACGACAATTACTCTTTTAAATTTAAAATTACTGAAATTTAGGTTCTCTAACAATGAAATAATGCTGTTTAACGTCTCGTAGTACTATGGCGCGAGTTTTATTGTTGGTGACGTCAGAGTGTTACCGGAGGATCTGGGCTATTATATTAGTAATTACATGAATAGTAATAATATTAAACACAAATAGCAATAACGCTACAAGAATAACAAAGAAATAAAAAATGAGAAAAGACAAATACAGTTGAACCCCAGGGAATCCGAACTAATTGGGGCTGACCTCAATTCGGAATATGGGAAATTAGGATTATCCGGGAAATTATATATTAGTTATTATATTAGTAATGTTTCTTAACCATTAGACTACGCTTTTAGTTTCACATGCAAATAATCGAATCACTATCTGAAGGTTATCTGAAGAGTCTATCATTAGCTATGGTTCAGTTGAGTCAATTCTGATGGAAGATTTGAATATAAAATGTGTATCTGTCAAGTTTGTGCCAAAACTGCTTTCTGCAGTCCACAAAGAAGACAGGACTTCAGCTGTGATCGATATCTTTAAATGAGAGAAAAATGATGAAAACGTTTTGAAAATTATTGTAACTGGGTGTGAATCGTACGTTTATGCCTATGATTCAAAGAGTTTAAGCATTCAAAGTGATCGAGCGCAGTTTTTCAAGTCATTTTTCTCTGCTATAACAAGTGCGACGACAGCACAGTGCATACATTTTTCAAAGCTCTACTGTGCAGAAGTGGAGGGAGCTAAGACTTTGTAGCTTTTGTAGCATAAGTAAGAGGGTTCAAGGTCAATATGTGCCAAGTGGCTTTACTCTGAGTGTTTTAGTTTTGTGGGGTAGGGTTCCTGTCCCCATAATTTTCGATCATCCCTCGTACTCAGTTCTCTTCACTGTACTGTGAAGCTAGACATAAAAAGCGCCGAATTGTGGAAGTTGATAAGAACATCGAAGGAACTATTCTCTCGCTAACCCTTTTAGGCACGATTACCCAATTTTTGACTAATTGGAAACGTCTTAATATAATTCTCATTTGTATTGAAAGCTTTCATGGAAATTCTGTTCTATTTCAGAACTAATGTCTGGAAACAAAAAACAAATATACTTCAAAACCCACATTGCATAATGAATGAAAAAGTGAAACATTGTCTTGCTGCCTCTATACATCATTTTAAAATGCACACAGTTATTATGTTTACGTGAGAAACATACTTCCAATTACCACGTCGTGTTCAGCTTTAGCTTTTGAAATAATACAGATTTTTAATGTCGTCGATTCATTAATATGATGTAATATCATCTCCTTTTAATGTATGTGGTTTCAATAGAGATGCTAATTTCTGGTTAAAATGAATAAGCTTATTTCACCCAGTAGTTTATTAAGTGAAAATGCCCATTCGAACTGAGCACTGAGATTAATTTTTGACGATGAAGAGTCGACTATATTGATTGAATTTTTTTAAAAAAAAAATTTTGAGATAGAATTTATTTTCGTATAAACATTTGACATAGAAAAACAAATATTAATTTCCATTCAATAATTTTTTTTATTACGTAACGCGATCGAGGTTTACTCTTCAATTTAGTGTCTATTCAGAAGTCTTACATAATGTAGCATATGTATCATTTCAATATGGCTTGTTTTCCCAATTTGGTAATCTTTGCAGGATTTTTTTATTCGGAAACAATTGCATTTTTGAGGTAGACTTGCGTCTCTCCAAAATGTGTCGGGAAAGGAAAAAATTATGGCGGTTTTCGCGCTAAAATTAAACGTTTATAGTTCCGCAACCAAATAACATAGAAAGTTGGTTTGAGTTTCATTTAACTGAGAAAGGTGACATTGCAGATTGCAAAAAGAATTTTAGAATTTGGAGTTACTGTTTAGTCACAGTCGAGCTGCAAAGTTGGTGAAAATCACGAAAAGTTTTGATGACGTCACAGCGACCGATGCGCGCGCACGCAGACTAAGGCAATTCATTCATCGATCGCTCGAAATATTACTCAAGAATTGTTGAATTAAGTCGAATTTTGTGCTAAAGTTAAACGTTTATAGTTCTGCAACCAAATAACATAGAGAGTTGTTTTTAGTTTCATTTAACAGAGAAATGCAAACATTGAAGATTGCAAAAAGAATTTTAGAATTTGAAATTACAGTTTAGTTACAGTCGAGTTGCAAGGTCGGTGAAAATCACGAAGAATTTTTCATAGATAGAGTCACAAAGTCAC
The DNA here is from genome assembly GCA_013235015.1 of Araneus ventricosus. Classification (NCBI taxonomy): domain Eukaryota; kingdom Metazoa; phylum Arthropoda; class Arachnida; order Araneae; family Araneidae; genus Araneus; species Araneus ventricosus. The sequence continues at coordinate 16,324 of BGPR01008669.1, read as the reverse complement.
ACTAGACTAATAGTCACTATAAACTATAGAGTTAATATTCACATAGAGCCACTGTAGTCACAGAAAGTCACAGCTGAGTAAGATAAGTAGATCTCCTGCCGTCGAGACAGCCTCCGTCGTTTTTTACCGACGACACTGGCTTGATATTATTCTACTCTAATCAGCTGAAACTTATGAATCAAATGAAGAAACTCTTCATCTTTCGTCAACGAGTGCTGTCTTCTTTGGATTCACACTTTTATACCTCACAGAAACCATGATGTTATATATATATATATATATATATATATATATATATATATAAGGATAGATAGATACACTGATTATTTAACGTTTAATGAATAAGTATTTTATTGAAAGATGTATTTACTGTTTTCAGTGCAATATATTGTGGTTTTACATATTTTTATCTTGAATTTTATTACTTTCCATATAGTTATGTTCTCCTGTTAGGGTTAGTATATGAATTTTCTTTCTAAATTCTTTCATTTTAGGGTATATTACCCTGTCTGTTTTTTCAACAACTATAGTAACAGGGATGGTTTGTACAGCAAAATTAATTTAACCTGGCTTAAGCTTGTCCATAGCCAAGCTGCTATATTAATTGTTGAAAACTCCATATATATGGATTGCCTTTTTTCAATACTTTTAATAACAACAGAGTTTTTTACATGTTGACATAAATGTTTAAATTTAATTTTTGTTCATGGTATCTATAGTATTTTCAATTCTTTAGATTTTGTTTTAGATTTCGCTGTATCGTTTAAATTATGAATTTTTAGTATAAGAGTGGCTTCATGATATATCTTGTTTGCTTTGTTTATGTAGGATCATATATAACAAGTTATATTTAGATTTATGTTATATATATATATTGTTCCTTAAATACATAAAATTATTTAATAGCTTCAGAGTCTTGTAAAAATAGCACTGTTTACGAGTTACTATCAGGTAGCACTTTTTTGTGTTAAAGCTTTCTCTGATCCAAGATTTCATAGTTAACCACAAGTGACTACCCCCGGCCTACCAAAGCATCCTGGATGACGTACGTAACAGTCGTCATGACATCAACACTGGAACTAAGGTTCAAGTCCTAACGGTTATCACCGGCCTCAGCCCAACCCTTACTGCAGGAGTTACGTCCCGTCATCGAATGGAGGTAACTCGACCCCAATCCATTATTGCACCCACCAGAGAAGCGAGAACTCTCTTACTTGTGCCAGACTCATCATCAGCGGCAAAATGCCGGAGATGCGATTACCGGCTTTAACTCTATCAATACGGAATCAACCCAACCGTCCCTTCAAGAAAAAGACGGTGGACGTCCAAATATCACCGTGAAGTTTCCACCCCTTTCGTTAAGTATGATTGATTTCACACCCGCAGCGCGCGCTTTCTTCGTTAGAGTGGCTCGCTCAGAAGGGTTTGGGGAGCAGGAGAGGGGGTTCTTAGAATTCGGAGAGTGCCAGCTGTCATTGCGGCTTTTGAGAGCGGAAGTGAATTTCCCTTATCTTTGAAAGAGAAACTCTGGCGTTCCCGTATTTTGAGGTCTCTCTATTCCAATGGTCTTAGGAATCAGAGGGTGAAGTACATTGATGGCTGTTGGGTACTGTACATGTACCTTCTGCTGAGCGGAGGTACCGGATAAGTCATTAGCGACACTTTTGTTTAGCAGAATCGGAGATCACAGAAAGAGATCGGAACAGAACCGAAGCTATGTTTTCAGTACCTAACTACTAGCAATGTACTTCAACCCGCTAATAGCTTCTCCGATAGTTTGTGTCGCTATGCAAATCACATGTCCTTATCCACCAGCTTCTCATCCCCATATATGAGGTTTCCCCTCAATGGGTTAATCTTTAATATTTAAAAAAACATTTTGATGATGGCTTTGCACATTTGAAATACAGTAGAACTCCGCTAACCCGAACTAATTGGGACCGATGCCTGTTCGGATTACAAAAAATTCGAATTACCTGAAATTCCGATAAAAATAGAAAAGAAAAAGATGTGTGCTAAAAAAATGTAAGTTATATGTGCTCAGTACTACTATCTCTTGAATTCTTTTATTCAAAAGCAATTGAAAGAGAATATGTCTCCCTTTTTCATTAGAATAATGGATGTGCTCCTGTATGAAGTGACTTTATCTTACGGCGAACCCAAGAAGAGATTCATTCCATTGTTTTCAGTATATATATTTAAATCTTTTCAGGTAATCTTTTCAATTACATACAATTTTCCAAAATAAAATGGGTTCGGATTAACCGGAATTTCGGATTACTGGGGTTCGGACTAGCGGGGTTCTACTGTATCTTTAAAATACTTAAAATATAAATAACAATCTAAAATACAATGAAAGAATATCATTACATGAATGTGAAATATATATTTTGCTAGTTAAAGTAAAAATATAGAGAATCGAAGTTTTAGAATAACTTCACATTCGGTAAAAAATTAATTTAGATGAACCGCACTTCGTCTAACAGATAATAATTTTATACCAATAAAAGTAGAAGTCAGTTACTAAAGAAAACTACAAATTTTCCCCACAAATATGCAAAGAATAGAAAACAAAGGAACTTTACAGTTTTAGATTAACCTTACTTTGCAATATGAGTTTTCGATGATTTCATAAAAACATACTATAATATGTTTTATAAATATTTCAACTAGTTCAAACTAGTATTTTGGTATTGACGTTCAGAAAAGAAAATGATGCGGTTTATCAACAAAACTCAATAATCAAAAGAGGAATTTCGAAAGCCAGATATAAATTCTTAGAAAATATATGAAGGCTTAGCATAAATCTCAGGATAGAGTTATGTGTGAAATTCAGGAATTAATTACTTTTGGAATTTACGTCCTGCTAAAAGTGTTAAACAGTATCTAACAGACAAGCTATTCGAAGAATGTAATTTCATTTCACAAGATGCAATTTATGAAAATTTCTAGAATGGGAATAATTACCGATAAGCAGTAGATTTTCCCTAAGGGTCGATTAAAGCTACATAAGAATTAGCACGCGAACTAATTTTGTTTATACCTATTTGAGAACATTGTTACGCGATCAATTTATGCTCCCTGAGTGGCTGAAAAGTTTTGAAGCATTGTGATCCCTAGAGCCAGAAAGCAAACTGGGCAATTAAAATTTCATTGCCAGGTTGCTCTGTAGTTTTGCAAACGATTTTAGAAAGTAGTATTTTGTGGAAAGTGTATTTCCCCCATTTTAATTTAGTGATTGAAATTTATCACTGGTTCAAGATCGTTCATTTTTTACTAAATGCATTTTTTATTCAAGTTTCCAAGAATACTTTTTTCAATAAATATTTTTAACGTTAATGAAATATACAGGATGTCCACATTTATAGTGATCCAATAGTTAATTTCTAAACCGTTAGAGATAGACATATAGTTCCAATTCGAAAAATGCTTTAAATGACGGGAAGAATTATATTTTATATTTTTTGTGTCAATAAATATATTTCTGAAAAAGTTACAAATTCTAATTTTTTATATGGTCCCTTATTTTGTCATATTTAGTAAAATATTCTTCTCACACTAACATTTTAAACAAAAAATTTCCATTCTTCTGCGACTAAAACTGACATAACTGAATTTTTTAAACCTATCAGCGGCCTCGTCGAGGAAGCGTTACTCATTGATTGGTGGATCGTCTTCAAGACGGCTATTGAAATGGTGTAAAGTGGTCTAAGTCAGTGATATTCAAAGCTTCATAACTCGGTCAGTTTTAATAGCAAAAGAGCGGTACTTTTTTGTTTAAAATGTTAGGGTGTCATGAATATTTTAGTAACTATGATTGATACGACCAAGGGGCTGTATAAAAAATTAGATTTCGTAACCTTTTCAGAAATATATTTATTGACGCTAAAGACATAAAATATAATTCTTCCCGTCATTTAAATTATTTTTCCAACTGGAACTATATGTCTTTCTCTAACGGTTTAGAAATTAACTATTGGACCACGATAAGTGTGGACACCCTGTATAAAAACACTCATCTTTTTTGTTAATATTCAGTTTTAGGGAATGTGTATAAGAATGGTTATTTCTCGAATAGCTTTAGTTTTAATAAAATGTACATAATTATTTATTACAAACGTTTTGATTTGTATGAAATGTAGAAGGCCATTTATTTCAGTAAGTATTCTTAATTTAATAAAAAACATAAGAATACTTTTTTAATATTTCAATAAGTATTCTTGTTACAATAAAATTGCAAAAATTCTTTTTTGCAAGTAATAGTTTCAATAAATACGTAGGAAACCTCATTTTAACCTTTCAGTAAAGTAAGTTACTTCAGGAAAGTTTTAAAGCTATTTATTGATTTGTGATTATTTTTGTATTTTCTTATGATTTTTACTATGTCACCTTTGTGCAAAAGGGGTTCAATGGAGTCCATACACATGACGTCACAATTACATGACCAACGGATCTGGTTGTCTTCTGCAGCGCTGTGACGTCACGGCCCTTTTCTTCAAGCAAAATCCGTGATGAATTCCAAAATTAAATTGGCGAGGTGCACTTGAAGTGAAACATGTAAGCATAATTTGATTTCATTCTTTCTGAAAATTTAACTTAAGCCTTTAAATAGTTGGAATATTATATTGTTATCCATTATAGATTCTTTAAAAAATTTACATCTGTTCTTATTTTTAGACTACAAAAATCACCCGTCATGGTATGACGGGTGCGAATTGCCTCTTCATTCGAGAGATTTAACTTCAAATATGATGTGTTTAAATAGCTATATATGCGAGAGAACTGTTTAACATTGTCTGAAAACAAATAAAATAAACATATGTTTTATGACAGGAAATATTTTTTTTATTTGCATATTTCTTTATTCAAAAAACCTCTTGGTCTAACAAAAATCTAAAAAAATCTAGTACAAATAATAGATAGATTGAAAATCTAGTTTCAAAACAAA
>BGPR01008668.1:28400-58501 GCA_013235015.1 Araneus ventricosus | reverse complement strand
TAAGTCAAAACACTTTAACTGTACTCACCTGACAATAAGAATCACAATACTTTCGATAATTTAACAAAAACACACTGAAATAAATAGCCAAAAAATGTTTCCGACCGCGTCAACGCTACAAGTACGAGTGGAATGACTACAAAAGCGGGAAAACTTTTGAGCCTGTGAAGCCAGAAAGCAATGTTGCCACGTTTTATTTATTTATTGAAAAAGAGAAATTAAGAACAAACAAGTGTAGTTATTTGAAAAAAAATCAAGAATTTTGGTTTATCTCTGAGGGGGGGGGGCTGCAGCCCCATAGCACCTCCCTGGATTCTCCACTTGTGTGGGGGGGCTGTAACATTATCCCTAAACTAACTGAAATCACCTTCCGTTGCTCGGGATACTGTTTAATATTTTTAATTTAAAAAAAAAACTTTTATATAAAATATTATAAGGCACAAAATTCTCTTATCGTCTAACCGCATCTCGCATCGTTTTTAAAAATTTAAAGTGGGGATATCAGTTAAATCAGACGACGACTTTTAAAATCTGCCGAAATCTAATTTTCTTCCGTAAGTTATTAATCCTTTTTAAAGAATAATACAAAATTTAATAAACATTAAGATTTTAATTAAGCATTATATTATTGTTTAGCATTCTACGTGCATCATCAGAAGAGCTTGAACTGCGCATGCGCAGTGAAAACATAGTTTTAAATTAATAAAGAATAAACTATTTAAATAGTTGTTACTAAGCCTTCACTAAAACCTTCCTTATGGTTTGTAGCATTTGTAAGCAAAATTTGAAGAAAATCCATTCACTATGTTTATATGCCGTGCAAAAAATTGGCATTTCATTTTTATTTATACATATTAGACAGTGTTGCATATTTGTAACATTTTTGTTTTTGTTTCTTTATTAATGTCGAATAATTTAATATTAAGTTAATGTAATATTTTAGCTATTACATTGTTGTGATAAGTCTTTGTAACGACGAAATTAAAATGGAGCAATTACAGCTTTTATATAACACTGATCTACAGCCATAAAGCTCCAGAAACCAAAGTAGCCGAATGTTACTAATTTGATGGTGCTGATCATGAATCTGACAATAAAAATTTCAATTTGGCTCTAGTTTTTAAAATTTCGAAACTGAATGTTCTCTTTCTAAAATATTTTCTTATGTCAGACTTTCTGTTACGAAATAAATGGAGCAAGATCTTTCAGGATATCACGTCCATTAACCCGTAGCGTAGCGACCAGGGGATCATCTGCATCCCCGGGAGCCAGTTTTAGGGGACACCGTGGAGTCAAAACATTATTATGTTTATGCCATTTTTGAAAGCAAAATATGAGGGGGACAATAAATATTACTTTTCCCGGGCTCTATTTACGTTTGCTAAGCCACTAATGACAACTGGGGTAAAAACTAATCATTATTCCCCGAACGCCACTTACCCAAGCTAAATCACTGACAACGTAAAATTTGGATTTATGTTACTCTTTGAAGTCAAATACGATAAGGGAGCGAAAAATTAACCTGGCCCGGGCGCCATTTGCAGAAACTAATCAACTGATGACAAAGGAAGGGGAGAAAAATCATATTATGACCCGAGCGCCATTTACCCTAGCTACGGCACTGTCATTAACACACATATAAGACAACACTGCTAGTAACTGCCCTTTGTCTTACTGGCGGGTGATGGGCCAAATGAGGGTAATATTTTATATACGAGGATTATAAAATTTGCTAAATCTGTGTTGGAAGAAGAAAATTGCAAGAAGGTAGTTTTTCCTGTGGTAGTAAATCATAGCGGGGATAAAAAATTGACAAAAATGTAGCACGTAGTGTGCGTGAGGGTCGGGGAAGCGCAGGATGGCCTCGATACGGTTCTGGGTACAGGTCCTGGTTTTTGTCCCTTTGATGGAATGTGGTTTCTTATGGGGCCCTCTTGGAAGGAGATGAGCTGCCATGGAGCAATTCATCTCTTTTCCGTGTGGCTTCGGCTTGGGCGGGATTTAAATCTCGTCTTTCCCCCAAATAAAACAATGATCATGCAGCTCTCGACGAGATTTCTGTTTTGTTTATTTATATTATATTGCCGTAACTACGTACTGTTCAGCAACTGATTCTGAGACTACCACTTTTGGAAGATTTTACACCGAGAAGGGCTGTCAGGCAATGAGTCACATGAGCGCATTTCCGGAGTTCTTTGTTAGACCACGCTCAGTAAAATGTAAACATCACCCTTCCATTTTTCACTTTCCCCCTATTTTGATGAAATAACTCCGCCCGGCGCATGCGCAAAAGCGAGGAGGATTTCCGAATCCGTTGCTAAACAATAATTCCGGTGTATGCTAAGTCAATGGAATCTTCAAAGCGGAAGTCCAAAGGCCATGCAAATGAAGTCAAAGTTTTTAATGTAAGTAAACAACACAGAAAACTCTCCCTTTGAAAAATATTTTATCTTTTGAAATCATTGCAAGTGCTGGTAATCTATCTTAATTCATAGTGCTTCTCTAAAAAAATGTTATTCTTTTAATGTTAAAAATCAGAATTTAGACTATTTTATTCTAATAGGAATTGCCAAGATGAGGAAAAAGGGTTATTTATTGCATAATATTTATTGATAATTGTACTGTGGTGTTTTTAAATATGGATATTTTTTAAGAAGTTGTAATCCTTGAAGCTGCGTGTATTTTATTATAAGTCAGAGCTTCTTAAACTAAGGGTCGTGTCCTGAAATGGGTTCATATAGAATAATATTGGGATCTTGGAGATGTGCAGCACTTCAATTATGAGCCATCCAGGAATGGCAGAGTGCATAGCAGTTTGAAGAGAATGACACTTTGAAAAAAGACGGTGCTTCTACGGTTCTTTTCTTTCTCCGAAGAGTGTTTCAAAAATAGTTTTTAAAATTTGCTTTATTTTTTAAATATTTCGTTGTTTTCATTTCTGGCATATTTGGAATTTTGTTACGGCTTATACTTATATATTCCAGAAAATATAAATAAATGTCCGATGTATGCTCAGTAATATATGAATGCTGCAGACTGGACTCCCTGAGATTTATCAGATAACGCGATATTTCTTAAAAACAGGAAAGAATGGAAATTTTATTGATTTAAATTATTTAACTCATCCTTCTTAAGAATTTTCGTTGTTTCAAATAAAATAATGTGATATTATTAGGAAAAATTAAAGTTTTAAACTTGTCATTATCTTAGCAGAAGTAGCTAAGTTCGTCAATTTCAGGATTCTTCACTATTATGGCAACTTCTGTCTCCTCTTCAATCTACAAATGTTCTCTACCAGGCACATTATAATTCTCGCCAAATGTTGTGTGCATGCCCGTAGGCAACATTCCACAATATTCCGGTGTAATTGTGTCCATTCTCTGTGTGCTAATACTAGAATCTGCAGGTAAAATATTGAATTAAAATTGATAAGCAGTACTTTCTCGGAATTTGATTGTTGATGATTGGACAAAACCTGTCTTTAATGATGAATAGGTCCCAGATAGCATGCACACTTGCAGAAAGTGTGATTTTTCTTGATATTAGCTTGTCATGACAAACTTGATGCGGCAACTTTGCAGTAAACTTCCTGCAAAGTAACAAAGCATAATCAACCAACCCACTTGCAAAACAAGTTTGCTGCAAAGTTGATACGTCACACTTACACACCACGACTTTGATACAGTTGTATATATCTGGCTTTGATCTTTGTCTCTGTTTTAAAAAGCATCCGATTTTAATAGCATCTCCTAGAACGCCCCTTTTTTTATTAATTCAATAAATCAATGATAATTTGTTAAAAACTAACTAGGTAATTTTTTTTAAAATTTGAAAAATTCTCCATCTTTTTATTAAATACAGAACTAGCACTTTAAAGAAAACTATATATCGCCTTTTTCTTAATGTTGAAATTTTAACATTCATAAACAAAATTAAACCTAAAAAAGTCAATGTTTGTTGAAAAATAATAACTTAAATTTTGTCCCATATTTTTAAAAGTAATTACTTTTGAACCCTAATTTCATAATTTATTCTACTAGCAGAACGTAGTTATTAGCGAAAATCACTCTCTCTTTGACTTCAAATCATATTCGCAACTCAAAATTTAAAAAATTAATGAAATCAAGAAAACGATCTATTAGCACAATCTATCGTCTCCTCGCACAGTTCCGCTGGCTGAGTGGCTAAGGCGACTGGCTATGAAGTGGGATGTCGGTGGTTCGAATCCATGGTTCGTCAGCGTACGCTGTTTTTGCTATAGTTTGCAATGAGTTTCACGCAACAAGCTTGCTGCAAATTCGACGCGTGGTGACTAACTCGTTTGCAATAACTAGTTTCAAGCTTGCACTCTTGCCATGTCAAACTCGTTTGCAGATTTGTAGAGCAAGATTGCTGCAACTTTGCTGAAAACTAAAATTTCTCTCTGGGGTCAAATGGAAAGATTAGAAAAAGTGAGGAAAAGAAAAACTCTAAAAAGCTGAACCTGAATTTTCTCTTCATATTGCGGAATTTCAAAACCTGTAAAATAGTTTGGCAAGTTATGATCTCTAGAGGATGAAGAAATTTACAGATAAATGTTCAGGGTTGTCAAAGAAAGCGTTTGCTGTATTATTTGGTAGGGCCGGCCTTAGGAGATGTAGGGCCCAATTAGAAACAATTTTGGTTAACTCCGGGTTCCAACCAACTTCCACTAAAGTCTGTAGAATCACAAGAATATATATATAAGAAAAAGTCTGTTATAGACACTTGTTATGGTTTCTCCACATTTGGATGTAAACAAATTAAATTTTAAAAAAGGTTTTTCAGCATCTAAGGATTAGAGTTCAATGGAGAGTAAAACGTAACTCTTTTAAATTCTTAAACCTCCATTTTAAGCCTTCCAGACATGACACCCAGAGCCCATGTTATTCCTGCCCCACTCTAGTTACGATACCAAACTGAGCCGACATTAGATTGCACTCACGCGCGGTGCCCAACTGGAAGCAATTGGTCCGATCGGCTAAAGGCTGGTCCTGTTATTTGGGAAGGCTTGAAGAACAAGTCCAACTTGAGATCGAAAACATCGCAATTTATTGAAATTCGACAAGAGCAATGATAAAAGACGAAAATTCATACATTTCATTCCCTAATATACCAGCAATTTTTTTAGAATTTAAAGTGTTTCAGATTCTTTCGAGATAGTTTGTGGATGATGCAAGGAGAAAATTCACTAATTATGTTCCCTTCTGAACTATTCTATTTTAATTCACTTAAATGACCCAAAGATGTAAAAGGAACATCGCAAGAAATTTCACTTTCTATGATTTCTAGAGAAGAATTTGTAAACTCAGAATAACATTAACATTCAGTTTTATTATCGTTCCCCAGATAGCAATTTTAGTTTGCAGCAAGCTTGCCACAAATTTGTCATGACAAGAGTGCAAGTTTGCCACAAATTTGTCGTGACAAGTGTGCAAGCTTGCAGTAAGCTTGCAGCAAGTTAACGAAAGCTCCGAAGTCACCATGAAACGAACTTGCAGCAAGCTTGCCGCAAGCTTGACGTGCAAACATATTGCAAATTACAACAAAAACAGAGTACGAAACACAACCCGGGATAGAACTCGCGACCTCCCGGTTCCGAAGCGGTGACGCTAACCATTGAGCCAGCTGAACTCTGAGAGGAGAGGATAGATTTCGCTAAAACATCGTTCGATGAGATTCGTATACGATTTATTTTAAACTATTTTCTGGTTTTCATTAATTTTTTGAGTTGAGAATATGATTTGAAGTCAAAGAGAGAGCGATTTTCGCTAATAACTACGTTTTGCTAGTAGAATAAATTATGAAATTAGAGTTCAAAAGTAATTACTTTAAAATGGGACAAAATGTCTAGTTATTGTTTTTCAACAAACACCGACTGTTTTTTAGATTTAATTTTGTTTATAAACGTTAAAATTTCAACATTAAGAAAAAGGCGATATAGTTTTCTTTAAAGTGAGAGTGATATATTTAGTAAAAAGATGGAAAATGCTTCAAAAAAAATTTTTATAAAAAAGTTATTTTTTTCACAAATTATCATTGATTTATTAAATTAATAAAAAAGAATTACGGTCTAGGAGATGCTATTGAAAATCGGATGTTTTTTAAAACAGAGACAAAGATAATTATCTCTTTATTGTGCTATCTTTGCAGGAAGCTTGTTTTGCAAAATTGCAGCAAGTTTGATTTGCAAAGAGGTGGCGCTACTTGTCACATCGAACTTGCTACAAGTTCGATTCAAGTTTGACGCATCAAATTTTGCCATGACAAGTCAAAATCAAACTTGCTGCAAACTTACGTGCTATCTGGGTCGAATCGAAAGTAGGTGTTTGATAATAATACGACATAATTTTAAAAATTTCTATCATATATTTTCTTTTCTTTTTATTCATGAAATTAAAGCGGAAAACTTCAGATAATGATTTGAATTAATTTGCTATTTTAATTATCCTCGAATAATCTTATTCTGAAGAGCTTTAGATATGATTAATTTTGAAGAAACTCTTTATAATTCGAAGAAAAACTTTGTTGACTACTGTAAAGCCTTTCTAATTTCATTTTTCATCTGGTTAAAACATTACATAAAAAAACCCGCAGAAATGCTGCTGCAGTTCAAATGAATGCTCTCAAGTTTAAAGTTTTAAATCATGCAGACCAAATTTAACACATTCCAAAACGTTACCTACCTCACTTTCCCACTCCTTTTATTTTTAAAAATTTGTTTTCCTCTTATTTTAAATTTTTCCATTTTTATTTTATTCTTACTAATAATCTCAAATGAAATTTTGCTTTCACCGTTTCAAGCATTTGCAAGCTGAAAAGGAAACTGAAAACGAAAAATAACAGCTTTCTAAGAAAATATTCCACCTGGCAATCGCACTAAATCGGCTGAATCAGTGTCTTTAAAAAACGATAAATAGATGATGACAAATCAATACCATAAGCAAGGTGGTGCTATTTTTAAATTTAATAATAGTTTTTATTTCGCGGCAATTTTTTTTCAGATGGCGCTGGTTCAGGCGAATCAGATTTTTTTCGTCTGAGCCTTAGATCAAAGTATCTTCACTTCAGGAATAGGACAGACGAAAAGGCAGCAGCTCCGTTAGCGCTCAACTCAAAGCATGGAATTTTAATTAAATATGTTTTCATTTTCATCTGAGAGCTCATGATGAGCGAATCGCTCACGCTCTTCTCCCGTATATGTAATTTTTTTAATTACTTCCAAGATCCTTACCTGGTCTCTAGATTTCAGAATTATTTCGGCGTTTATCGTGTTGATGTGATCAAAAATGGTAACTTGAATGGGAGTGTCGTGAAGAATGAAAAGGAAACTCATGAAAAATTCAAAACTGATTGTAATAATGTGATCACGATCAAATACAAGAAACAAGACGATGACAACGTTTTACGACATCGAAAAACTTTATCTAGTGGTTCCGAGAATAGCAAAAGTAGTCCCCTTACCTCTGACGGGGAAGAAATATCGGACGTTGACTCCGATTCGGAGAACTCGGTTAAGTGTAAAATTGAAAGTAAATTTTGGTACTACTTTTTCAGTTTCGGAGCTGGTCTAGGATATGAAATGTTTTATGCAAGTTTTTTTCCTTTTTGGATTTGGAACATTGACGGTGCTGTATGTAGGCGAGTTATTAATGTATGGGTTTTAATTATGTATGTTGGACAAGCAATGAAAGATATCATTTGTTGGCCCAGACCAGCTGCACCCCCGGTGATACATCTAGAACCACAATATGTTGTTGAATATGGCATGCCATCAACACATGCCATGGTTGGAGCTGCTGTGCCTTTCTCATTTTTATATTTCACTCTTTACAGATATGAGGTAAGGAAATGTTAACAGGTATATTCATTTACTAAACTGATGTGGTTTTTTTTATGTGTTTTTACTTGTTGCTTATTTAACTTTTAAGGAGGTTTTAAATTATTTTTAAAATATTTATAAATAGGCATCGGTCCTTTCTGCAGCTGATTTTACTCCCTTGTTTACAGTATGCCTGTATATTATAAGGATTTATATTTTATTGCATAGCAGAGATCCATCAGTCATAAAAGTAACTAGCTGTTCATTTATAACATACTCGATGATGCGCCTGGCGTTGCTCTGGATTAAAATACTTTCATGTCTAATATTTTTAATGTAAAAACTACTATTATATAAAATATTATAATACACAAAATCCTTTTATGATCTGAAACTTTTTTTTAATTAAAGTGAAAACATCAATTGAACCAGAAGATTTTTAAAAAGTGTCAATAGTTGTTTTTCTTTATTAATTATTTGTTATATAGATACTTCAAATTTTCTTAACAAATACTGAAGTGTAAGAAAGGTTTTAATGAATATTTTGAAACAATTAATTAAATAGTTAATTTTTCATTAATTGAAAGCATGAAAATAAACCAAATCAATAAGTTGTTCCTAACATAAAATTGTGTATCATCGTTGTGAATCGTCTACTTTTAAAATTTTCTTTTAGTGCTCTTCCAGAATTCTGCTAATGTATTATGGTAGCTTTTCTTTGTATTATTCTTGTTCTTCAAAAAAAAAAAAATATTGGTGCAAATTATGTACAAAATTAACTTTGAAAAAATTTTAAAAAGAGGGAAACAAATTGTACGGAAATGAAATTTGTGTCACTAATAAGCCAATTTTCTGAAATTCAATAAGGTGTAAAATTAGTTTCGCCGAATTTTTTTATAAACTGAAATTTTAACTAACTTTTGGGCTTTGAAAAGTTGACAGTGATCTTTCTCTTGTCTTAAATAATAAGTGTGCACAGTTTGGCTGGAATCGGTTGAGTGGTTCCAAGAGGAGATATGGAACATACACACACCTATGTAGTTAAAATGTCTTTTATTTATACAAAGATCTTGCTGTCGTTTCTAAACCATGTTTACAAATTCATAAAATTATATCAAAGTAACACAGAATGTGGGATACTTCCTTAAAAGTCTTGATAAAACCAAAATAAGTCTTGAAAATTAAATATTTTTTAAATCTAAATTTATGATTTTTTTTAGTTTGAGGTATAATGTTTAAGCCAACTCCACACTTAGGCAGACTACTGGACGTTTCAATAATGAATGGTAAAAATATACTGCATCAGCCATTGAATAATAAATTTTGAAAAAATTATTAAAATTAAAGAAAAAATTGCATGAAAATAATAAATAAATATCTTACAAAATAAAACAGAAAAATAAAAGCAGAAGTAGTTCAAAGTCTCACCGTTGCCTAGCAACGGAGAATCTATAAATTTCATTCAAAATTGTCTGTGTCAGTTCAATCATTTAATTAATTAAATTTTGAAAAATTAAAAAAATTGGAGGAAAAATTTTACAAAATTGAAATTGGTATCACTGGAAAGGTAAAATTTTGAACTTTAAGATGGTATAAAAATATTTTTTCCAAAGTTACTGCAGAAAAACGGTTTCGGTTAATTTCTAATTAACTGACTGTTTATTGACTGTTATTTTAACTTACTTTTGGACTTTGAAAAGTTCATTAGTGTCTTCTCCTTGTCTTAAATAATAAATGTGCAAAATTTGGTTGAAAACAGTCTATTGGTTTAGGAGGAGATGTGGAACATAGCCACGATGACTCCTATTTATATTAAGATTGTCGAACACGAGGATTGATTCATTTGAAAGGTTTGTAGTGTCTACCATAATGATAAAGAAAATTCACTATAATTTTTTCTATGTTATGCTCAAAAATCATTTGACTGACTATTATAAATTCCTTAAGTTAGGTGTCCATGTTTTCCAAACCTAAAATTATATAAATCTTACTTCTTTGACCTTTCACAGAGAAGCATTTGTTAAACTTGAAATTTTAGGTTTTGTGGGATAATATTTTTATAGTTGAATTTTCTCTTGATTTATTTTGTTCATTGATTATGATGAAATCATATAATTTAAAGCAGAGTTTAGAGTTTTTTAGCAGAGTTTAGAGTTTTTTAGCAGAGTTTAGTTTAGAGAGAGCTGCATGTGGAATAGTTTAAACTATTCCACATGCAGCTTTTTTCATTCAATTTTTTTTACAACTGCAGATATGTATTTGCTTGGAGAAATAAAATTTATAAAGCATTAATGAATAGCAAAATTAAAAAAAGATTGTATTTAATACAGTTGTTTGATATGCTATAATGAAATATATGTACCAAGATACAGAAGCAGCCCAAAGTAACTTTACGAAACAGGTAAGGCAATAATATGGTGCCCCCCACCAACGTTTAAAAAAAAATTGTGTCTGTAATTCTATTAATAATGCCTGTAAAAATAATGTCCTTACTCTGAATGTCAAACAAACTTTTAAGTAGATATATGCTTGTTTTACCTACAAATAAGACTTAATAATTTTATGGTGAAAATTTTTAAACTTCAGGTATATCCAAGATTATGTTGTGATCGTATTGAAACTAAAATAATATATTCAACAAATTTTAGAAAGATATGGCTTTATTTCTCAAGTTTATTAAAATATTTATTTATATGACTTTAGCGGGCTTATTATGACTTTTGTAGTTAATTTTGATTCATGATATTGAAAATTTTTTATGATCCTAAAATTATGATATCCAAGTGAAATGGTCTATGTAATTTAAAAAGCTCTGATTGGAACCATTTATTTTGGTAAAATATTTTGTGCGACTTGACAGTTAATTTTTAAGCAAATAAGTAAAGGAGAAGAATGAAAAATTCTTTTTGCTATTAAATCCATAACTTAAAAAAAATTCTCAGAAAATTGGGTTGAAATTTAAAAGTTCATACACACTCTTAAAATGGTGCTAAGTCGCCATAGTTAATGCAAATATTACTTGCATTTGGCAACTTGGCACCAATGAAGTGCTGCAGTCAATGTCTTGCTTTGGCAATTTGGTGATGTTTTAAGCATGTGTACCAACTTCTAGATTTGAACCAAAAATTGTTATGTTAGTGAATATAAGATGCTTAATAATATCTAATGCTGTTTTCCAGGGTTTGTTTTCTTTTAAATGAACAATGTGAAATATCTAAAGATCAATATTAGTTTATGTTTTCAAAATACTTGAAAATTAAGAAAATATACACAGCTTGGTTTCATAAACTTTTATAGTCTTTTTCAGTGGTGTAGTTGTTTACTAGGCAGTGCCAGAATGCTCTAACCTGGGTGACATAGACCGCACTGTTTTAAGTAGGTTTAAAAAAAATTAATTTTATTTCTTGGAGAAAAAATTGTAGCACCAGAACAGCACTCCAACTCCACTACACCCTTCGACTTTTTGCTGTAGCAAACAATCTTTCTCTTATTGCATAAATGTAGCATTATGAACATGAAATAATATACAAAAGTGAAGCATCAATAGATTGGTGGTACTAATTTAGTTTTCCTGTTATTATAGTAGATGTCAAAGAATACCTGTTTTAATTTAAATTTTATATACCTACCATCAAATTGCATTGAAATTTTTTTTTATAATGAATGATCAATTTGCAGTTAGCTTTTTTTTTTGTTTAATACATGTCTATGTTATGTTAAAAATTTTTTTTTTATCTTCAGATGTCAGTGTTGTGTATGTAGTTGGTAAGTGTTTGTATTATTTAATTCAGTTTAATTCACAATTTCTGTAAGGTAAAAATTACAGTAATTGTTAGTTTCTATGTATGTGGTATTATAATTAAGCAAGGCACTTTACAACTAGTTTATTTTAAGATAGCTGCATAAAGCTTTGCATTTCATTCCCAAATATTAAGCATTGAATTTGACCACAAGCTCTCTAAAGATCCTTTGAAATACTTGACTTGTTGAAATACAGCAATTACTAGCATACAGCTGTACGACCCTGGGCACCATAATGATGCAAGACCACAAACCCTCTTAGATGGCTAAACCATTACTCCTCAATTGACTGATTGATCAATTAATTGAACTTGTACTGTTCAACTATTATTAGAAGTATGCAGGGCTGGATTAACCCCTGAAGCAGCCTATAGGCAATGCAAGTTTCGGAGGCCCTTTTCCTGTACTCCAATTTCCAAAACCAGATACTTTTTGTGTATTTTAATTTTCTTTCTATATAAGCAGTTTTTAAGTAACAAATGTTATGGCACAACAAATTGATATAACATTTAATTGTGATTATCTTCAAGAGAGCTGATTTCAGTATCTTGCGTATAAAAAAATTAAAATTTAAAAATAGCATTCTTTTTCAACAAAATAATTAAAAAAATATATATAACTGTTTTAATACTATCTAAATACGTTACTTATGTGTTATAGCGGCCCCTGAATTTACTTGTCAATCTTCAGATTATGCTAGGCTTGTAAGTTCAGTGTGCTAGTAAACTATTAGGTTCCGTCTCTCATGGCTAGCAAAGCCGTAGGATGTTTTTAAAATAAAAATAATTTGCCCGGTGCCCACAAAACAAGGAATATTTTTAAAAAACCTATGTGAATTTGAGAACAAAAGCAGTATGTATAAACACAAGCAAAAAAGTGACACAATTCTATAAGAACTGTTTTTATAGGATTGTAAATGTTTTGGCAAGACTTTACCACCATCTTGGTGATATACCTCGGTTACTTGGTGATTCAATATCGGTGACCGCTATAACACATAAGTATGTTAAATACTCTTAACACAGTTTGCTAGCATTGTTGATTTGTGAGTCAATCAAAAAGAACTGTGAAATAAATTGAACCACACTAACCTATCTGTAAGGAAATTTAAAACATGAATTAAAAAAAATATCCTAAGAACAATGTTCTGAAATTTAAATGATGGTTGATTTTAATTTGAATATGTTCAACTGCATAACTCTTGTAAATCCAATGAAAACACTGAAAGTAATGCAAAAAAAATAAAATTAGGGCTTTCAAAATTGCTAGGCCCCCCTAGGCAGTTGCCTACTTTGCATGTTTTATAATCTGGCCCTGGAACTATAAACCTAACTAAAGTAAGATAGCTCTCTTTTTTTCTAAAGCCATTTGTTAGTTTGTCTGATGTCATTAGCTAAGTCAATTATTAACTGACGCTAATTTTTTAATATTTAGATGACACAAATGTGATCCTATCTCTTATTTTTCAGCAATAGTAAGATCTTGGAGATTGAGGACTATCGAGTCCAAAGACTCCAACCAAACATCATATCAAAGTGTTCTATTATCTTCATTGTTAATTCTTTTAAAGGATATTTTGTGTTTTTCTTTTAAACTTGATTTATTAGTTTTAAGAATTATTCTCATGTTTCTTTTATTTAATACTATGACTTGCTTAAAATTATTTTAAAATAATATTTGTAAAAACTATCGCATCTCATTTTATTTATGCAAAGCATACTTTTCAACATCTGATTGTGTGAAATAATTAATCAGCTGCAAAATTAGCATATACCTGGAATCGGACTTTAATTACCTAATAGGTTTCAGTTTACTTTATAAAATTTTCTGAAGAAATATGCTAAGGGCGGGATTAAAAAATAAATAACTATTAAGATATATTTGCATTTAATAATAACATTCAATATTTATCTTTTTTTGTAAATGGTAAGTATGTGATGTATTGTCCTCTATTGCAGTGGTGCGCAAACTGCGAGAAAATTTTTGTGAGTCGCTAAATTCAAAGAAATTTATTTGGCAATAAAAAAATAAAGGCTTTTCATCAAAAAATGTGATGATGGGGTTTGCGAAAAAATTTTATACAATGTGAGGGGTTTCGAAATGAAAATAGTTTGCACACCACTGCTCTATTGAAGAAAGATAAGCCAGGAAAATACTATGAACCATTTATCAATTAAAATATTATATTATTTTAAAATGAATAAGCTCCCTAAAGAAGTGCATATACAAATGGAATGTACATGTGTGATTTGAAATCAATGGCATAGCTATAAAATAAAAAAAAAATACTAGGTACAGTCGGACCTCTATTTAACGAACCTCTATTTTGCTAATTTCTCTATTTTGCGAACTTTTTCTTGGAACCAAGAACATTTTGCGAATTTCTTCGTAAAATAACCTCCAAATAGCGAAGTGCATTCTCTATTTAACGAACTTTTTCTTGTGATCCAATATTTTTTTTTTCTCCTTATTTCTCAAAATATTTCTAAACATTTCAAACTTATTCTTTCTTTTAACACATTTTATGGTGATCAATGACCTTGAAGCTGGAAAATGTCAAAGCAAAAGTGCTTGAGCATCAAAGAAAAAAAAATTAATTCTTCATGAGGTGGATAAAGGCGTGAGAAAAAATTATTTTGCTTTAAAATTTGGTATTCCTCCAAACAGCTTATCAACCACAATAAAAAAATGGTGATAAGATACAAAATTATGATTCATCGAATTCTTGTTCAAAACGTTTAAAAGCATGTGTTTATGAAGATGTGGATGAGGCAGTTTTGAAGTGGACAGTGTGAAAAATAAAAACAATACCGCAATGAATTGCGATGAAGATGGAAATGATCATGATGCAGAAATCAACAAACTTTCATATGATGAAATGCTAAAATTCATTAATTTTAGTATAAAATTATTTTTTAAATTGAAAATACAGTGTATTCCGGGATAATGTTTTGTTTTATTCTTGTTTTCCTTGCAGATTTCTTTTTGATGGGTAAAATATATAAAACAAATAGATATTAATTTGCAAAATAAAGGTGTGATTAATTACTTTTTTAATAATATTTAGTGTTTATGAATTTAAAATCTGTTTTGTGTAGTTTAAAGTATTTTAAAAGGTGAATCTCTATTTAACGAATTTTCCATATAACAAACTTTTTTTCGTGATGTAGCGACTTCGTTAAATAGAGGTCCGACTGTATATCTAGCTTAAAAAATACTTTGATTATCTTGTATTGCAGAGGTGGCGCACCTGTGACCTTAAGGCCACGTGTGGCCTTTTTGAGTTTCTTATGTGGCCTTACCATTTATTTACCATTTGCATTGGAATAATATACTTGTCTATAATATAATAATAATTACAGAACAACAACCTTTAAGATTCTGCTTGTGCGGCCTTTGCCCAACTGCCAAGAGGCCTTTCAGTACCAAAAGGTTCCCAACCCCTGTTTTATTGCATTATATAAATTATCTGATAGTGATAATTTAAATATGAAATGCTTCAGAACATTGCATTATTATTTCTGAATATTTTATTCTAGTTTGAATTTTAGTTATAACAACTTAAATTATAACTCATTAATTTTTTAATATTTTTGTGCATTAAAGCTAATTTTTTCCCCTTATTTACAGTACAATGTCATCTATGGAATTTTAATCGCAAGTGCATGGTGTATTTTGGTGTGTTGCAGTCGACTGTACATGGGAATGCATACTGTTCTCGTAAGTTTTTTTTTTTATTTAAAATGAAAAAAAAAATGTATGTTTTGCATAAATATGACTTTTTTTTGTAATCATCAGTTACTTGCACCTTTATTTAGTAATAAAATAATATTGCACTT
Organism: Araneus ventricosus; assembly: GCA_013235015.1. Lineage (NCBI taxonomy): Eukaryota > Metazoa > Arthropoda > Arachnida > Araneae > Araneidae > Araneus > Araneus ventricosus. The sequence continues at coordinate 43,021 of BGPR01008668.1, read as the reverse complement.
TGCCATGAAATACTAATTCCTCATATTCTATACATATTTATGACAACTCAATAATAAGGTGATTTAAATAATGAAGAATTTATTAAAAACAGCCACATATCTCTTTCAAATTGATCAACAAGAGGAAAAAAAAAAAAAAAAAAAGAATAACATACACCATGGATGTGGGACCTGTGCCCTTAAAGCTACATGTGGTCTTTTTGTGTTTCTTATACGGTCTTGCCAGTTATTTACAATTTGCATTGAAGTAATATACTTGTTTACAATATAATAATAATAACAGAACAATAACCTTTAAGATTCTCCTCATGCGGCCTTTTGCCCAGCTGCCGAAGCTTAATGGGGCCTTTCAGTGCAAAAAAGGTGCCCTTTCTCTGACATACATTATTATAAGTTAAAAGCAAGATCCAATTATGTACTCCATAGAGGGAAATAGATTCAGTTATACAGTGTTTTGCTGATTCAAGGAGAATCTTACACCATCACATCGAAGTTATTGAATTTAAAAATAGCTTTTATTGTTACATAAGAAAGACAAAAGGAGTTTAATTTTTGCTTTTAGGGCAGTTCCTCATAAGGAGAGATTTGGTGAAATGAATATATATATATATCAAGAAGTAGGAAAGTAAATGTTTTAAATTAGTGGAAGAGAAGGAAATCCATGCCATAAAGAAAGCACTATTTAATTAAGGAAGAAGTATATGGACAAATGGTAACAATTAGGAGTTCACTTAAATGATTATGACGTGCACAACACAGTACATTTTGAGTATGTTAGGATATAATTTAGATGAATTAAATAGGTCACTCACTTGAGAGTTGACACACCTTCTCTTAATTGATGGAGAATGATTGAAAGCAGGATTTCATAATGATACAAGTTTCAGTTATATAGAGGTGAATAATTTTCAATAAAATTGTAGTTTGATATTGTGCTAAGGCATCATTAGTAGTATATTAATAATTATTCCATTCATCAATCAAATAAAGTGTAAAATTAGTAATTTTTTTCAGCAATCACTCTCCTTTGAACTATCTTAGAGAATCATAAAATATGTAAGGAAAATTAATACTTATTATGAATTGTAAACCTCACATGTAAAATCATTTTCTTGTGAGAAGAAATAATTGTTCCCTGTAGTGGATCTGATGGGTATGTCTCAATCATGTGCTGTGTAAACCTACATTGCATAAAGTAGATGTTGCATGTTATATACAACTCGTAAATTATTTAAATTCCTTTGCTTCTTCAGATATGCATATTATTAGTTTAAGATTATTAGGTAGATTCCTTATAGGAAGTCTACCTATTGCAATGGTTCTCATAACACAACTTCCACAAAATTTCTGTAGATCTTCACCGATCATGACCTCTAGAACCCAAAACCACCCTTCGTTCAAAAGTTTATATATATATATATAGGTATAATGCTTTTGCTTATGTTATCTTGTGAGCACGATAACTGAAGTAATTTTGAATTAATTTTAACCAGCTTGGAGTATGTTGCAAGGATAGTGAAAATCTCTGTTGAGTTCGTAGATGGGCTATCCAGCTCAAAGGGGGGTGGAAATGGTGGGGAGTTGAAATTTTCATTTATGCATAAATCCTTTACAATTGCAAATAGAAAGAAAACTTAAATTAGGTGAATTATCACCTTATCATAATGAACAATTTTTGCATTTAAACTTTTTCCACAGCTGCAATTGCAGTTATGAGCTGAAAAGTGATTTTCCTTCCCTTCTCCTCCCCTAACTTAAAGTGCCTTTCAACCTATGCATATTACCCCTTGTTGGAAAGCTCTCACCATTTGCAGTCTCTTCCACCCGCTTTCGTTCTTGCAGCTATAATTTTTCTGAAAATAGAGGGTGAAATGTTCTTTTCCCTCTATCTCCAAACAAAAGGAATCTACGTTTGCCTTCCAGCTTGCCAACTGGGATTTTTTTGTGTTAGTATTATCATTTGGGGGGGGGGGGGTGCACAAACTAAGCCACTACACATCTTTGTAAACAGTTTGTAATATTTTATGAAACCTCTACTTGATTAGTAGAGTGGGATGAATTCTGTATTCTTCCCAATAAAATGCTTTAATGAAGGACTTGGAAATTCACAAATATTAGCGTAATAAATGAATTAATTTTTTTTCCAACTTGCTTAATTTCTTGTTCAAAATGAACAGGTGAATGAATGATTTTGCAGGCAATTGCCAAATTTTCACTAGTTTTTTTTTAAATGAAATCTTTCAGTTAGGTAACATTTAGAAATATTAAGTATTTTACTATATTATTTTGGAATAACTTTTGCTTGCACAATGGTGCAGAATATCAAGATGCATTCAAAGTTTCTTTGCCTTTCTATTGCTGCCAAACCTTTAACTTTTTATTTGATGAAAAAATATTGATTACTCATTATCCGTATAAAAACTGACATAAGAATAATACATCAGGGTGCATGATCTAAATCTGGTCCTGATGATAAGTGTGGCATAAATAACTATTTGAAAACATATATCATACACAATGAAACTTTGATTAACCGTCACTCATTTAGTCATCAGTTTCTATTATCCGTCACTGCCTAAAAGTGTATGTTTATAGTATTACAATTCATTTCTGTACATTATTACTCTTATAATGAAGTTTATATTGATTCTTTTGTCAAATTAAATACAACATGCATGTATTATTCACTTTTAAAGGATTTTATTTTCATTTTCTTTTCAAGCCAGCAGTGAAATCATATTTCTGTACATGTGTATTAAGAGATTTCTGTTATCATCTATTCAGTTATCTATCATGGTCCTGGTCCAGACGATGATGGTTAATTGAAGTTTTACTGTATATATAAATTATCACTCATGCTTGCTTATACCTCATAATACTCTGAGTTTAACCAACTAGCCATTACATCCTCTCCTCATCATCCCCAATTTTTTTTTTGATGATTTGTTAGCAATTTTTTTACTTATAAATAGTCATGAAAGCTACTGTGTGGATTTGCATGTAGCTTTAAGCATTTTGTAGAAATATATCCATGAAAAGTTTAGGAATTTTAAAAAATCTGCCATTTTAATGTCATTAATCTTCTATGTTAAGATCTAATTATGCTAATCTTTACCTTTCTCCATTGGATTGAATGTTTGTAATAGTACATATATTGAAGTAACGTATGAACTGCGGGAACACAGTGACAAACATTTATCAGTGTAAAACTAAAAGCAGTTAGTTTAAGCAGTGGCAGACATGAAATGGTATTGTTATTAGCTTTATCATCTTTAATATAAGATTATATTTTATAGAAATGCTACAAAATATAATCTTATGTTAAAGTAATTAATCTTATATTAAAATTTTACTATAAAATATATTATATATATTTTATAGTAAAATGTGTATAATAGCAGTGGGAAAATGGTCATATATTTAAAATACATTCTATTTGTCAGTTCAATTCAATTTGCGAATTCAATGAAAACTCCAAAGTTTTGCTTACCTTTACTTATATAAGTTACTAAACATCTTGTATTGAAAATGTATCCAGTGAACTATTTTTTATGACTTTTAGCATAAACAATAAATAGTATATTAAACAGAGTTAATGAAGGTTGTTAGTTAGAATTTAATATAGAAATACAAAGTAAATATTGCAGTATTTCCTGTTATATGTTTTAACATTCTAAGTCATGTAACTTTATAAAAGAGCCAGTTTATACAACATCATGGTTTCCGCGCACCTGGAAAGTCAGGTAAAGTCATGAAAAGTCATGAATTTGGATAATGGTTTAATTTTGTCATGAAAAGTCATGATTTTCAGAAAAAATTGAGTAAAAGTCATGAAAAACTATAGGCTGTCATGGATTCGCTAGGCTTTAATCGCCTAATAATAAGTTTAAGAAATTTATATTATTTATTTAAGGATTCTTCAGCTAGAAGAGCAGATTTTACTAGAATTGCAGGTTGTTCTATTTTTCCGAAAAAATTTTGTGCAGTTCGATGGCTAGAAAACAGTGATTGCATAGCAAGAGCCATTGAAATAGTTGAGCCAGTCATGAAGTATCTATCACAATTAAAATATACTGATAGCACACTTAAGGCCTGTTTGAAAACGTCTATGAAAGATCCTTTCATAAAATGCAAACTTGCTTTCGTTTGGTCATTAATTTATTTCTATGTACACGAGTTTGTAAACATTTATAAGTACTTTTTCTATCCCAAAATTCCTGTATTATCTCCAAACGCATACCTTTTGCTTGCATTTACATAAGACTTTGAATTCGTGTATACTTTAACTAAAGCATTTCTAAGTCATGGAAAATTATTGGCCGTAATCAGGGAAAGTCATGGAAATTCATGATTTTGTAACACTGTATTTTGGCAGATACCCTGAACATGTTCCTTTACAAGTAATAGAAAAATAAAGCACAATAAATCGTAGCTTCTTTTTCTTTTTTTGGATTCAATAAATTTTAATAGTTAAAATTTTCTGCGAAATTCTCATTAGAATTATTTATTGCTAAATGTGTTTGTCAGTTCTTGATTTTGTAACTTACTCGTATATAGTGTCATATAAATAGAATAGAACAGAAAGCACTTGCCTTTAGAAGTGTTGTACTTCCTTAGCTAGAGACAGATTTTTCAGCACTAAAACTTTCACTGCAAAGCTAATTCAATGTTATAGTGGTACAAAGTTACATCCACTGGTGCAAAGTAAACCTGGATTACAGTAGCTATTTTTTCTATGTAACCTGAAAAATTTGTCAATAAAATGAGTTAGAGGAATAAAAATGATAGCATAAAAAATATTTATAGTTTATGATGGTTTAATTTTAATTTGCTAGTATATTAAAATTAAAAACTTTATAAAACTTAAACTCCAGTTAAGCATAAGTTTTGAAAGGGGGGCATTACTGTATATTTTTGATATTATTCGTTGTACTTTTGCATCAAATTTGTGTTCCAGGTTGTAGTTCTACAAATCTTAAACTATAATACCAAACATCTTTTGTTTGTAGATGTTTGATATTACATAAATTATATTTGCCATTTAAAAATTCAAACATTTATTATTAATATTTTATAGTTCTATTGAAATATGTTAGTTTGCTCATATTTTTTTTATGTCATGATACTCCATATAATAATTCCATTTTTTTTTTCAGGATATAATTGGTGGTCTGAGTTTAGTGGCTATATTGATGGCTGTAATACTACCTGTTTCAGATGCCATTGATAATTTTCAGTTAACAAATCCTTATTCGCCTCTTATTACTATAGCATTTATGCTATTATTGCAAATTATTTATCCAAAAACTGAACGTTGGACACCAGCAAGGGGAGACACTGCTGTCATCATGGGTACAGGAACTGGCTTCGCATTGGGATCATGGTTAAATTATCGTCTAGGTGTTATTCGTGGGCCGCCTATACCTCCACCTTACATGATAATGTGGCCTGGTTACAAAGTGTTTGGATTAGCTCTGTTACGAGCTATAATTGGTATATCTTGTATTGTTGCTACACGAGCATTTTTCAAAAGTGTTACCTATGCGTTGCTATGTTTTGTCATGCGAGTGGACTCCAAAGATCTGAAATCAGAACAAAAAATTCTGGTTGAAATACCTGCAAAATTCATGACTTACACTGCAATAGGTTTTGTTATTACTTATATCGCACCTTTTGTGTTTCGACTACTGTGCATTGAAAGAGCTACAGCCTTCACAGAAGTTTAAGAAATAGTACTGTTAAAAATTCAGAATTTATAGCCTTAAATATTATTATTTTTACTACATTGAAAATGTTTGCTTCAACGTGAAATATTGCATTTAAAAGACTCAATGAAAACTGCAATAAAAGAAATGCAACTGTTTTTCTTACTAAACCTTTGAAAGCTTATTACTGCTTATTTCACTGCCCATAAAATATTCATGATAAATATTTTAAGTCGATGAGATATATATTTTATACTAATATACTTCAGCTTAGACAAGAAATTTCATAACTGGCTTATAATTGATTGTTTTTTTTTGTTTGTTTTTTTTACTTGAGAATCAGTAAGCATTCTTCCAGTGATTTTGTTGTTGAATTTTGTTTTTGTCAGTTAATGAACTGCTGCTCTTAGTTGATGATATATTTAAGAATGTGCTATTTATTGTTGATATAGATTCTATTTATTTATTGCAGATATTTAATTACTATTTTTTATTTAATATAAACCTCTTTTATAAAATGCTGTGAGTATTTATGGATTATTACATGTTGTATTTCCTTGTTCTTCTATTTTTTTTTGATGAGTGATTGTCTACCTAAATGTTTAACCCTAAAACATTGGTAGCATTAGAAAGTCCTTGTATTGCTGCATATTCATTTTTTGCAGTAGTTTTTTTTTAAATATTTCTAAAACATAAATATATTCATAATTTCTTTAAAAGAAATTTCTAGAAATTATTTTAAAAATATATCTTGAATATTATTTTGACTCACGTTTTCAGCTCTGGTTTAGCATTTTGCATGATAAAATTTCACTTCATAATTTGCCTAAATTAAAATGATAAAATATAATTGTTGTTCTTGTAATTTGAAGGATAAATTGCAATTAAGACAATGTTAGGTTAATACATAATTTTTTGTGTTTCTTGTTTTTTGCTTGAATCTCTCCTTTTCTTGAAGCTTGTTTTAAAACATAAGATTTATGTGAACTGAAAATATTGAGATATATCAAATATATTATAGTTTTTGCTTTAAAATATTGAACAACAAGACGATTGAAATTCTGCACAATACTACCATTCCTGTACCTGTATCATATCTAATGTCATTTACAAATTTATTTCATACATTCCATTTCAGAATCACGACATTCCCTAAAATTTATATATATTTTGTTATGCATTAGATTTTTATGTTTGATAGCTTTTAAAAGTGTTCCTTGTTAACACTACATCTTAATTTAAAGATTTGATTCTGTAATGTGTGCACATTATAAAATTACATTGAAATAAAATTAACCCTTTGCGGTGCTAGGCATTACATTTTTTGAAATATGATGAAAAAACATCATGAATGGGTTTAGTTTATTGTCTAGACACAGAATCTACAAAATCTTTTTTAAAAAAAACTTACTTCATTCCGTGGGGGGTCGTCCCCCTTTGGGGTCACCCCCCTCATATGAGAATCCCCTTAAATACAGCGATCTTGATACATTCAAAAAATATTGATGAATCTTACTGAAAATCATGATTTAAAACTTCAAGAATATTGGAGGAAAATTTCTGAGTTAATTTACTAAAATTGTAGATGTCCAGAACTGAAAAAAATTCTTATCTCAGAGTTAAGGAATTTTCCCAAACTTTAATAATTCCTATTCCGAAACGAAATTTCGTGAGGCTGCTATATATATTCTAAAAGGAGTACTATTAGCCCTATCCTAAACCTATTATTTTCCATTTATAGTTGAACGGTTGAAAAGCGAGTGAAATTAGGTGTGCCATCAGCTGGCACACTGCGCCGTAAAGGGTTAATATTGTATCAGCATAAAATAAACCATTTTTGTTTCTTTATTGTTTAATTTTGTTTTGTCTTGGGGTTTAAAGTTTGCATATACTTATGACAGCATAAAATATTATAAGTTTCTGTTAAAACTATTTGTCCCATTAAATCAACTATGCAAGTTCCTCCCCACTCCCCACTGATATATTTAGAGTGAATGATATGTTAAGTTAAATAGAAAGTATTTATTTTAATGTCTCTCTTCAATCTGAATGTTGGATTTAATTATTTTGCATATTTAGCAATTTTGCCCTAGATGTATCTATAATTTGTCTTTATAAATGTGGTTATAAAAATTATGCTTTACTGTGTAATCTGAAAAATTAACTTTTAACAAGATTGTGATATGTTTGCTTTGTCAATGTTTTTCAATCTTGTATGATTTGGATATGCTCAGAAATACAAACTTATTTAATGTATTTCTTGTACAAAAATGTATAAAAGAACATGCCATGTAATAGTAATAAAATAATGAGAATAATGAAATAAACTTATATATTTAGTTAAATAAGGAGTGGCTGTATTCTGGATTTTTTACTTTCTCAAATATGAAATTTCCAGATTTTTTTCAGAGATTCACTATCTATTTTAAATTGTGTTATCGAACAAATATATCATTAAGATATAATGTCATATATATAATATATGCAAACTAGTGAAAATCCTGTGGTTTTAAAATATATATGTGTCGCACATTAACATTCTGAATTATTTGAAATTGTATCAGATTTTTACACAGCACAATCTTTAAAAGTTTTTGAAATGGAGTTGTAGTCACCCTTTGTAAATTACTTGGATGACCAAATGTAAAAACTAAAAAAAAAAAAAAATAGATTTTATGCTACCTTAATTAATACTATGCATTGTAAAACAGATGCTGACAAAGCAAATTAATGCTATATGTAATTTTTACAAGTTTCTGTTACTTTGTGACTGTTAAGAAGTGCCTTAAGTATTTTGCTCTTTAGATGTTTAAAAGTTAAAACGTACATTTTGAAATTTTTTCTGCAGAATGAAGCCAGTGTTCTCTTGCCAGATTAACTGTAAACATGTATGAATGAAAACAAAATCTCCGTCCTTGCCCAAAAGTTTGAAGTCATATGCAAATATTTGCTCTATCAACTTGCAATTCAAGAGATTTTGTGTCTGTATTCCTTTGTTTCAAATTGTTTATCTTGGTTTTGTTTTAAGAATGCATTGCTTTACATTTGATATTTATGAATATTTTCTTATTTTTCTAATCCAGCAGGTTCTGGAGCTGAGAATTTTAGGAATTATATAAATATTAAAGTTATATATGTGAATTTCAAAATATAATTTATCGGATATTATCCATATTTGCTCATGTCTGTTTTTAGTTTTTTTCATGACTATGTATTTCATTCCTAGTTCAGAACATTTTTGTCAATATATACTGGTGATAATTGCAGAATTGAATCTCTAAATAAAAATTCTGTAAATGCTGTGAATTTTGAATTTATGTATAATTCCTATTTATTGTAAAATTTAATATTTTTTATGAATAAAACCAGCTTTAATGTATACAAAAATTTTGTTCTTAATTGCTTTACAGTTTATTGTAAGAATGTTCTTAAAAAATTGCTTTAAGCTTATATAGCCTATTAATATCTTACTTTAATTTTGAAACTAGGCAAATGCTATTCTTTTGTATTTTTCCAACAGTTTTGGTAATTCTGTAAGATTTGTATACGTTATTGGTGTGAAATTTGTTAAATTTTTAATAAAATTTGCACTTAATTGCCTTTGTTCCATTTCAAATTGACTTTTAACATAAAAACATATAAACTTTTTTTAAGCTGTGAACATGTGCATATAATTTTTAGATGATAAATTTGTGCATATAATTTTTAGATAAATTTTGTGTAACCTTTTTGCTCAGTAAATTCATGCTGAATCAAAATTCAATAGAGGCAGTAGTGACCTGGAGATTGCATCTTGACTCAAGTACACAGATGATGGGTTTCAGACTGGGTTCAGCTGAAGTTCCACATTTGTACACAGGCCTAGGGCACATTAAGCATATTGTGATCAAACATTCTCTCACTGGCTTGATATATATATTTAGACAGGGTGTGCTAGCTCAGGTATCTGCTTCTTAATCTGAACTTTGTTGAAACTCGCAAGGTCTGTCCGAAGTAGCCTTTTTGTGATGAATTTTAGACTCGACTCATCTGTGTATACAGGTCTGGGCACATTAAATCTATTGTGATCAAACATTCTCTCACTGGCTTGATATATATATATTTAGACAGGGTGTGCTAGCTCAGGTGTCTTCATTCTAATCTGACCATGATTGAAACTCACAAGGTCTGTCCCCAAGTAGCCTTTTTGTGATGAATTTTAGACTCGACTCCTCTGTGTATACAGGTCTGGGCACATTAAATTTACTGGGATCAAACATTCTTTCACTGGTTACGTATGAAAGTTTGGAGAGGGTGTGCCTGCTCAGGTGTCATCTTTCTGATTTCACTACGGTCATACTTGTAAGGTCTGTCCCCAAATCAGGGCTGGGTTGTTAAATAGGCAAAGTAGGCAGTTGCCTAGCAGCCCTGCGACTTTGGGGTGCCCCACGTTTGTTTTTTTTGCTGTATTTTCAGAGTAATTTAGCTTTTTGTTTTCATTTGAGTTATTAACACTCTGCATTCGGACATACTCAATTTAAAATAAGCTATTATTTAAATCTTGAAACATTATTCTTAAGATTTTTTTTTCTTGTTTTCAAATTCACCTGCAGATGAGTGTGGTCCAATTGTTTTACAGTTGGTTGAGTGACCCTTAAGTCAGCAGCTCTGACAAATTTTGTATTTGAATATTTAGATTGTGTTTAGTTACTTTTTTTTTTACTATTGTGCTTAAAATTATTTTAAATTTTTATATACATGAGATACTGAAACCAACTTTCTTGAAGCTGTCCTCTAATGTTATGTTATTTCATTTTTTGTGATATTTGTTATGTAAAAACTGCTTATATAGATATTAAATTAAAACTAATAGAAATATCTGGCATTGGTATTTAAGAAAAAGAAAGCGAGAGGAGGAGTGAAACTTCCATTGCCTATGGAGCTTAATCTGGCCCTGTCCCAAATAGCCCTTTTGTATGGGTTTCAGAGTCAACTCCGCTGTGTACACAGGCTTTGGGCACATTAAGCCAATCAGGGTGACACATTCTTTCACTGGTGTGATATGAAAATCTGGAGAGGCTGTGCTGGCTCAGGTGCCATTTGACCATGGTTCAAAATTAGGGGGTCTGTCCCCAAATAGCCTTTTTGTAGCTCTAAAGAAGGAGATTTAGCAATTAAGAGAACTTGGGCTTCTGTCATAGCATATTAAAACTCTAGACAGATTTTGCAAAATTCAAAGTTAGTGATTTGGAGGTTCTGTGAATTAAGTATGTGTATAGGGTACTGCAATCTGCTTAGGCGTCTTTAATAGCATATTAACCAGACTGAAACATCCCCGTCCTGCAGCATGCATACGGAACAAATACAAACGACCGGTCGAGCGATGGCCCAGCCAGAAGAGAAACCAGTCGGACAGGGTGGAGCCACCTCCCAGAGACTACAATCCCACCTCCGTCTACATCCCCGTCACCACAACAAACCAATTAATAGCATATTAATAACTCCAGACAGATTTTTTTTAAAATTTCAGAGTTAGCGAATCAGAGGTTCTGTAAATTAAGTATGTGTGCAGGTAGTGCAATTGCATATTTACGGATCCTACATAGTAGGGAATGAGGTCGCTGCTTATTGGCTCTCGGCGTCACGTGATTTGGCTTGCTTCTAAATAATGTCATAGCACTGAGCTTCGGCAGGATCTTAATATTATTTTGTCTTCTGCTATCGCATCATGGAAAAATCAAAACTATCTTCAAATTATGATTATTTGGATGCTTCTCAAGAGATTTATTTACAGAGATACATTTTTAGAATGAAATAAATAAAGAACGGACCTTCAGCATTAGTAAGTACCGTTTAGTTTCGCGACGCCATTGAGAAGTAAGCCAAGTCACGTGATGCTGAGAGCCAATGAGAAGAGACCTCATTTACGTGTCAACTTATTCTACTTGTAAATGTCACCTATAGGGAGTAAATATTTTTATTGCTATGGTTACAATTTTTTTTTTGAGTATTCCCTTCAACTAAATTCAGAATTTGCAATCAGCCAAGCATGATGTTTTGATGTAAATTGTTTAGGAGAAATTGATTAATTATTATTACAAGCACTCTGTGCTCCGAAAAATCCGTAAAGATACCTAAAAGATTTGGCATTCTGAATACTTTGCACTGCCAACTATAAGTTGATATTTCTAAATATGTGTTTTAATTTATTTATTTTAAGTAATTGCGTTTTAAATTGTTTCTGAATTGGTTTCTTTGATTTTAAATTCTCTTTTTGGGATTTTTATTGCATTTAAACCTTTGTCGGGAAGAGGTTAAAAGAGTGCTAGCTTTCCTGTATTAAGCACTGAAAATGTAATTGATGAAATTTAAAGACCAAATATTTATGCCTATTTGGCTATATCTAGTGATTTCCCGATAAATTTGAAGCCGAAAAAGGTTGTCGAATATGCTAGGATCTTTCAGAATTATTTGTCAAATATGAATACCTTACCACCAGAATTATCGAGAACTCCTTCTACATTTGAAAAGTTGCATATAATAATCCTGACTTTGGGAATCCATCTGTAGCCATCGAACATGAAATTTCTTGCCGTAGTTCTTTAGTAGTGATCGAAACTGTGTAATACTGTATTAATATTATTTCTGGTTCTTGTGACTATTTCTTCTGCTTTTTAGTTTCCTGTATTTACATACTTCTATTGGGCTTGCTTTTGCAAAATATGCCTAATTATCTCCGTTCCTTATAGTTTACTTTGCAAAAAAAAATAATAATAATAATAATAATAATAATCACCTTCTTTATAGAAGATGTGTAGACAAAGACATATGCAGAAAAAACATCATGTTAAATCTATAAATTCATATTTTTATTCTGTCGGCTTATTAACCAGCTTTCTAGTAACCAGCTATATAATAGAGGTTATTAGAGCTATTTGATATTAATATGGTTTAGATGATTACATAATAGTGTAATGTGAACTATACTAGTATAGTTTACATTGCACTATTAGCTAATTCTTCTGATTTTCGAACGTAGAAGATTACTCTCGTGCTACCATCTGGTGGATGAAATGTGTAATATATTTATACGTGTTTTTTTTATTATTATCTGGATAGGATAATATACAACTTCGGTTTTTAAATAATCAAATATATAGATAAAACAATACATGATACTATATTTTTTTCGCATTTCAATTAAAGTTTGTGAAAAGCATTAACTATAAATAGTAAAAAAAATCAGAATATATGGAATTCATAAAAAAAAATGCAATTCCACCATAGTCATGCGTTCTTTTTTGTCCTCTGTTAACCTCATAAAGTCTGAAACTAGATGTTTCTTTTTTATTCATATTCTTTTATTGAAGCATCTTCATATATTCAGCCGATACCCGCGATTCGTCCGCATAGTAACACATTATTGGTCGCTTGTTTCTCGGGATAAAATATCTTCATGCCTTTATAGTTTTAATGTAAAAAATCAGCGCATGCTCCAAAAAAAAAAAAAGCTACAGAAGATAACAATAAAAACATTGTTAGAAATTGTGTTTGAAAACACATTCAAAAATTAATTAAAATTAAAGAGAATGTTGCATGGAAATAAAATTGGTATAATTGAAAAGTTAACTTTTGTGAACTTTAAGATAATGTTAGAATGATTTTTGTGCGATAATATGCTCCGAAGTTATTGCGAAAAAACGTTTAAATTTAAGGAAATATTTAATTACATAAAATTCTAATTAAAATTTTAAAAAATCCTTTCTTAGTGAGCACCTACTACCCAAAAAGCAACCATTATTAATTTTCAAGTTTCTATTCTTCTGGTTTGGGTGATTCGTTGATGAGTCAGTGAGTGACTTTCTCTTTTATACGTATAGATTTGTGTTGGTTTGCAAAAACTAATTCTTATAAAAACTGAACTATGATGTATTATACGATATCTAAAGTGAAAATAATATATATATACAATGATTACCTAAATCCCGAATATTTACTCATTTTATTGTCATAGTAATATTAAATTAATTTATCTTGATATTAACGAATAAACTAAGAAAAAAATATATAAAAGTTAAAACGGATTGATCATAAACTTCAGAATAACTTTTATTTTCGTTTTTCATATTTGAGTTACATGAACACGAAACCGTAGTGAATTGTGAAATTCAGTACAAAAACATAACTTGATAAGAATTGGATTTAGTTCTACATTTTTTTCAATTTTTAAAAATAGTAAACCATGTAAAATTTTAATTTGGATATCAGCATTGTTGCAATCTTTGAAATCTTAATTTTCATATATCTAACTCTCTTTTTCTCTATACATATCTTCCATTTCTGTCCTTGAAGGATCATGACTACATTTATCCTCTTTTACCTTCTCTCCCAGTTTTCCTTAGTAGCGGAGATTCGGAGTTATAAGTGTGTGTGTATGGGTTTATAGACATCTAAAAGTACCGGAAGTACAGAGGGCAGACAACAAAATTTAAAAATTTAGTTACAAAATTAGTTAGCTTTCCCGTGGAAGTTTGCTCCGCGTTCTTCAGTAATAAAAGTAGGAAAACTTACACATATACTCATTGATTCGTGCTGCCATCTACCGTTACGGCGGCTTACTAAATTGGCTTAATTACTTTCCCGCATTTATAAGCATTTTTCACTCGTGGTCCAATTTGAACGAGGGAAAAAAAAAAAAAAAAATCTTGAACTCATCTATAAACAAAAAAATTATTTCTCGACGCAATGCGTACATATACGAAAGAAAATAAAGGACGCAAATGAATTACATATTAGCAGAGACACGCATATATGCTTTTCGTGCGTCAGTAACGTCACTTGAATTATAATGAACAGAACAATGAGTAAGGCTTCAAGAACGGTATGGATTAAATGTCAGTCTCATTTATGAGTATTTTGCTAAGAAAAACATGAAAA
>BGPR01008668.1:0-28221 GCA_013235015.1 Araneus ventricosus | reverse complement strand
AATGAAATTTTCCAAATCAAAACTTGCCTTATTTTTCTTTACTTTACTTATTTAATCTTACTTAAGCTTTCTAAATTTTATAGAAGATTCGAATCTAAATTCGGAAGAAGAATGAGTTGCTAAAGTTTCCGGCCGCTACCCTAAAATTGATGCAGAGGCTGTTCGTACACTTTTTGAATATTTTTAATGTAATACGTAAACAATTATTTGGATTAAAACACTTTTATTTTTCAAATCAGACGTTAAATTATGATTTGACATTGCAAAGTTTTCTTTAATTAAAAAATGGCATTTGTAAATAAACAATGCATAGAAGGCTATGCAGGGCCGGATTTATCATTTCTACGCCTTAGGCCAAAGAACATAATTCTGTGTCCCCTCTACCTTCAAACAATTGATTTATTGCATATTTCTATTAAATATGTATTATCTTGTTTTTGAAATTGTTGTGTTTGGGTTCTTTCAATAATGAGTCATTTATATTAACACATACTTTACTTGGACATTAATTACATAAACATAACATGACACATTTGTAGATTAACACAGATTAATACAGCATCGTTATACGCAGGTATGCATCTCGTTCAACATGTGCGATACAGTTAAAAACAAAACTCTCGCCGAGTCTCGAACACATTTCGGGTTCGGTTACAGTTAAGCTATCCGCACAAGTTTTAGACACCGCAGAAACATGTAAGCTATTAACATATTAATTCTTTATAACCTTTGAAAGAAACTATACTAGTACACATTACTATTCAAATTAATGTAAAAAAATTGCGTCGAATTTCCTCAAGCTATCCCAAATATGTGCTAGAATATCTTCCTAAGAGATTTTGCCCATGAAAAAGCTTCAGTTTTTTTTTTTTATTAAAGTTGATAGATTTCGTTAAATCTGCTTCAATGCAAATATGTAACTGAGAGGACATTCACCTCATTTTGGTGTATCGTTGATCTTAACTGATCTTTTCAGAGAGGAAAAGACGTTTCAGCCGAGAAATTCGTCACTGGCATGCAAAGAAATAGTAAAACGTTCAAAGTTCGGATACACTATTTCTAGCCCTTTTTTTCGCAGTCACTTGAAAATTGTTACGGGGGAAGGGGTTAATTACAATGTTCTGATCGGTTATATGATATTTTAGATGGACAAGTTCATCGCATAAAGACGGGTTCTATATTAACTTTGAAAATCGAAAGCAGATTTCTTCTTTCTTTCTCATGTTCGAGAGAAGTTATCTACCAGAATTTTCTAACAGAACCAAACCTTCCCCAAACTCTTTGGTCTAAGTATGCAAAAATTTTAATATAGCTGCTTAAATGATTCTGCAGGGAACTGTAAATATTAAAATTTATTGGGAACTATAGAAAAGCTAAGTTAAAGCACGAAAAAAAAAATCCTTTCTAAAATTTTACAGTAATTAGTATTCTGATCTATAAACCTTTGGCGTCCAGCTGAATCGCTGTGATTTTTGCGACCTGTATATAAGAAGGTTTTAAATAACAAATATTAAGACAATCTGAAATTAAAATATTTAATTCTTCGTCACATTCTAGAGAATTGGTTACAATAACTCGCGCATAAAATATTCCAAATTAAAAATAATTTTAAAGAAAACGGTAAAATAATTACAAATTATTTAACTCAATCAAAATGCTCTGTTACAAAGTTCGCCAAGGTTGATCAGTCAGCCAACTCAAAAAGAAAAAAAAAAAAAAAACACTCATATGTAACAAATTTCAAAACATTGAAAAACATCCTAAAGATAATGGACTGAAATTTAAACGGTACTTGATTTTAATTTGATTAAATTCGAGTACACGGCCCTTAGAAATCAAATGAAAGCACGAAATTAAATTACCCTGAAAATATCGCCGAGAAAAACTGCGACCCCCCCTCCAAAAAAAACAAAACAAAACAAAAAAAAAATGCCGGGCCAAGGCATTCGCCAACTATGATAGTCCGTCTCAGCTCATGAATTTTTTGTTTATATTTTATTAATAGTCTTTTTACTTTCTCGTATACGAAGTATACAAAGAGAAAGTATTGTAATCGTCAAAAAATTCGAACTCGAGATTTTGACGAATCTCTACGTTTTAAACCTCCCGAGTTCGAAAAACACAATTTTGGAATTATGTCTGTCTGTGAACACGATAACTCGAAAAGTATTAGAGCTACGGGGATGAAATTTGGTATGTGGTCTTTAAACATAATTTGTAGGTTTCTATCAAATTTTGGACAAAATCCGTCAACGGGAAGTATGTCTGTCTGTATGTCCGCGGTCATGTGAACACTATAAATCAAAAACTTGAATAGCTAGACGGATAAAATTTGGTACACAGTTTTATCGTCATGAATGTCGGTCATAAAATTTTGGGCAAAATCTGTCAAAGCGTTCACTGTCTGTCGGTCTGTATAATCGTATACTTGTAAAAATTATATCTCAGGTTAGATAAATAAAATTTGGTATCACGGATGCTAGCATTAATTATAGATTTGTACCCAATTTTCATCTCAATCGGTTAAAAAACAGGCGTTCAAATTGCATATTAAATTTTTTTACTTTTGAAACGAATCCATAATCTCTGCGCGCATGCGTACTGGAAGCAATCTCTGTACACGCGAAAGCTATGGAGCGAATTACGTCACTTTGTCCTTGAGCCGGCAAGAGTGGAAAATCGGTACGCATCTCTTTGAATTTCATTCTTTACTTAGATATTTTTCAATCACTATAATCTACAATGAAAAACTTTCTGATAGTCATTGGATTCTGGGTTACAGTAGGTTCGAATTTTTTTTATTCACCCGGAGGAAGCGGAAACGGCACCTTTTTGGGGAAGTATATAAGAAAGTTTAGGGGAGAACACTCCCACTGGTTTCCTCTGCAATTGAGAATATGCACTTTTTAAGGTAATATTGGATTGTGCAATCTTGTAGTAGTTTACTCAATTTGTCACCAGGTAAAAAAAAAAGTTGCAAATAACCATTATTATCAAACTTAATTCAACGGAAGTATTTAGATTAAAGAATGATGAATAAACTATTTTAAAATATTTTAATGCTGTCAGAAGAAAGACATTGCATCAGAAAATTTATTAACCATTTTTAATGAACGGAACTATTGTCACATGACGCTGAATTAAACTTTGGACAATGCTATACAACCTATTTAATAACTACATTTAAAAGAACAAATTCTCAAAATGTGAAACGAATCGCAGCGGAAATAATCTATCAATACATGAAAATAAAATTAAAATGCAATGATTCGGGGAATACTAATTAAAATTTATTTTCCTCACTCACTAGAGTAACAGCATTGTTTCTATTAACAGAACCTTAATGCATTTACTAAATATTAATCATTTTTTTCAGAATAGGATTATTAACGCAGGCGATGCATTATCCTCATTCACGCAATGACAACCTCTTATCTTGTTCTCAACACACAAAATCCCAACCCAATTCCCAAGTGTACCCCTTTGCAGTCGCCCTCTATTTTTAGTGGAAAAAATTAAATAAAAAAAATTAAATAAATTAAAAAAGTAAATTTGTATTTTATTTTTATTTCATTTTAGATGCCTAAAACTAAGAATTATTAAAAAACAATAGTGTCCCGGAAAGTTAGCTAAGTTTGTAGCTAGATTTTTAACTTTTGTTTCCTACCCCTATCTTCCCGGGTACTTTTAGATCTCTGTTGCTACTTTTGTTATGTAATTAGTTAGTGACGGACCATCCGGCGCTGCTTCTTTTTATATTTTATTTTATTTGTACACAAACACCACACAACACACTTTTTACAGTATTTGCAGTGCACGGAATATTTTTTATCATTTTTAATACTTTATTGGCTTCGTTCATATTTGTACGACAGAGAATGAAATAAACACCAAATATGATGGTCAAATGTGTGGGACTAAAAAGGAAATATTAAAAAAAGGAAGCAGGAATATTATTCTAAAATTTCCCTTTTAGCTTTCAACATCGTCCAACTAGGTTTTCTTTTTTATTTACGGATTGCAGCTGGATAGAGATAAGATTTCTTTTCTTCTATCCACTTCTGAAAATACGGGTTAACGGCTTAACGAGATTTGTCTACTCCCTCACCAATGGGGTCATCTACAATATTCGGCTGCTTTTTTTCCATATTGGACGATGTCCATAGGATAATACGTATCACTTTTAAAGTGCCTGTGGTGCATAGTATCATTATTAGGAAAGCTTAATAATTTATTGCTTTTAAAGCTCTCGAGCGAGGGGCCCAAGTGGGAGAGACCCTGCCTTCAGATATGCCTCCATTTTTACTTTCTCGTATACGAAGTGTACGAGAAATATACAAGGAGAAAGTATTGTAATCGTCAAAAAATTCGAACTCGAGATTTTGACGAATCTCCACGTTTTAGACCTACCCGAATCCGAAAAACACAATTTTAGAATTATGTGTGTCTGTGAACACGATAACTCGAAAACTATTAGAACAACGGGGATGAAATTTGGTATGTGAACTTGACACATAATTTGTAGGCTTCTATCAAATTCTGGACAAAATACGTCCACGGGAAGTCTGTATGTCTGTCCGAGGTCATGCGAACACTATAACTCAAAACCTTGAATAGCTAGACGGATAAAATTTGGTACACAGTTTTATCATCATGAATGTAGGTCCGTATCAAATTTTGGGCCAAATCCGTCAAAGGGTTGACTGTCTGTCGGTCTGTATAATCGCATACTTGTTAAGCATTCGTTTCAAAACTGATCTCCATGCGCATGCGTACTTAGCAATCTCTGGTACCAAGCGGGAAGATTACGTCACTTTGTCCTTGAGACGGAGTTTGTGATAGATATGTTTTATCTTCTGTTTTGTTTTTGCTCGCTCGTATAATAGCGGATCTTGCTGGAGTGTGATGGAAAATAAATATTGCTAAGTTTTAATACTTAGGCATCTCTTTTAATATGATTCTTCACTTAAATATTTTACAATCACTATAATCTGCAATGAAAAACCTTCCGATATTCGTTGCATTCTGGATTACAGTAGGTTCGATTTTTTTTATCCACGAAAGGGTAGGAGAAATGACAAATTTTTGAGCACTATACGAGAAAGTTTAGGGGAGGCCACTCCCACTGGTTTTCTACTGTATGGTCTCTAAAAATTTTCCCCACTCCCGCGATAGGATAATAATTCAGCAGGGTCGTTCCCAAGTGTGTGAAAGAAGTGTCGTAGGAGTTTGCCAATTATAATCGAAACTGGCCTTCATCGTCAGCAAACTGACCACGTGTGAAGGTCAGAGGGAGCTTTACGACTATGCTTTTGTAGTAGTGATGTGTCGGATTCGTTCCTTTCGTGGACTCGGATTCACGGTCCGAGTCCGAAACGTAAATGGATTTATTGCCCATAATTACTGTAATAATCTTTATTATTGAACTTGCATGTTAATATATTTATGAATCATAATTAATAACATCGTAATTTTAATTAGATAATTAATCTTATTGATATTAATTTTAACGAATAATTTTGATTAATAATTATAATCAGATAATTATTAAAATTATCATCAATATAATTAATTAATTTTAATTACTAATTATATTTTTTATTTAACATTTCTGTGAAATATTTAAAATTTTGTTGGTGAATTTAATGAAACTTGGAAAGAATCTTCAGTATTTTGAGACGCTTTTGATTTCTATTATCTGGTTAGGACTTTCCATGAATGGCATTTAATTTGTTGGAAACAATATATTTACTGAAGCGTTCAGTAATAAAATTTCAGTTCAGATTTCTTTCCAATTAAATATAAAGTCACCCAATCCTAATGAGCTCCATACAGTAAAAAATCTTTTAATTATCATCAAGGAATATAAAACAACTCTTTGCAGTTACCAAAGATACACTGCTGTTTAAATCTGTTATGAACTATATTGACAAAATGTAATTTTTTAGCAAATTCCTGTCAGTAGAATTAATTGCTTTTAAATTTTGAGAAAACTATAGATGTCATTTAAATATACCAGACCAGCCACCGTGCATACGTGGCTTGGTCGAGAGAATGCTGTGTTACGAACCCCATTGACACTGGTTCGAACTTCAGTAAACATAGACTTTGCTAGGTTAATGTTTTATAAATTTTAATTTCTGATATTCTCTTTAAAAAGGTATTTTTATAATATATATTCATCATTTTATTTTATTTTACTTTTTATTTCCAAACCTAATTTATTATTAGATAAATTTTAAATAATTCCTTAAACTTATATCTAAGTATGGGGGAACTAAGTTAGAATAGGAATTATTTAAAATTTATCTAATAATAAATCAGGTTTGGAAATAAAGAGTAAAATAAAATAAAATGCTGAATATATATTATAAAAAAACTTTTTAAAGAGAATATCCGAAATTAAAATTTTCAAAACATTGTCTTGCAATGACTATGTCTGCTGAGATGACTCGAACCCGTGTCAGTAGGGTTCGAAACGTGGCGTTCTACCGGCCTTATCACGTAAGCACGAGCTGAATATGGCATACTTAAATCAAGTGTTCAAAACCAAAAAGGTACAAAAATTTTTTTCTATGAGCTTTAAATTACTCACATGGAAAAATATAATTTCTTAATAATTTCTAAAATGCGTGCCTATTTGTTGATTTATCTTAAACTTGTATACCAAAAATTCTTGACTGTTTGAAAAAAGTACAGACTCAAAATTTTCTCTGAAATAGTTTTTATCAAATCTATTAATTTCAATGTACCGAGATTCAACTAATGAAATTATTTTTGATATTAGAATCTTGAGTTAAGAAAAAAATTATAATTATTTTTAATTATTGTGAATTCTTTTTACTTGCATCTTTTTTTTACTAGCAACTCTTTTACTTCTTAAGCAATATCAAAAGAATCATTGATCAAACCAACTATTCTATTGGTTAATTCGTAAACAACCTCAGAAATCGATAAGATTATGTATACGAATCAGTGATTCTGAATCGGAATCAGTAAATCCGATTTTGCGGATTCATGAATCCGAATCCGCGGATTCGTTGCTTTTGGTCGGTATAGGATCCAGTCGTTCCTTTTGCAGATCCGGATCCGCGGATTCGTTCCGGTGTGAACAACACATCACTATTTTGTAGCATCCCCTAGCAATAACATTATCTTTCGTCGTTTTTATGTTTCGATTTTGGAAAAGAGCAGCTGCTTTTGATATTTGACGGGTTGCTTCCCTCTTTAGAGTGAGGTCCCTTTACTGTACTGGAGTTTGTTCATAGGCTCACAAAAACTTTCGAGTGTGCCGCTATACCAACCCGTTTAATACAGTTTTTCGCTTTTAAAAATGAAAATAAAAATTAAAAAGTCACCGTTTAGATTTTGATGGTCTCGGGGGCCCCCTCTCAGGTATTGGGGCCCGTATGCCTTGCACCTGCCAGATGGCCGGCCCTGGATGGAGCTGATATGTTTTTTTTGTTATTCTACACTTTGCACGACCACCTTAAATAATAACTAAAGAATAAACTAAAATAAAAAGCATGTATGAAAATAATTCAAAGTTACTTTTTAAATTATTTGTCTTCTCCCCCGTCAAGTTACTGAAATTTCATCATTATATATAAAAAAGAAGATTAATTTAAATGATGAGTTCTCTAAGGCGATTTTTGAAACATTCTCTGCAGGTGATTTGTGATGATGTGCAGAAGATGATCTTGGAAAGGGATTCTTAGACTATGAGTGGCGATCTAACATGAGGTCATAAGGTTTTTGGGATCGCCAAATAGCTAACTGGCCGAGAAAAACTCGAAAAAGAAAATTACTTCCATTTTAGTGAAATTTTTGCATTACAGAAAACAATTCTCAAGAAAAATATTTTAGAATTCTTCTCTTCGCGATTCTTGTTGTCTTTGTTTTAATAATAAATTCATATAACAAGAAAACATCAATTACTTTACAAAATAAATCTCAATGAAGGAACAAATGATGAAACGGCGGAAATACCGATTTCAATGAACTCATACTATGTTATAAAAATAATATACTAAGAAAGCAACTTGGTAAATAAGTAAAATTTTTTGGAAAAATTTTCTCAAATGAATGGGACGGAAGATTAAGATACATAAATAATTTTATTCGGGTTCATCATTATAAGAATCCTATTAAACATTTTTCTTTCACAGTAAAACTTGGAATAATCACAAATATACAAATGCATACAACTGGTAGAATAAAATAAAAATCTGCATTAAAAATGTTTTCTCAAATCATATTTACTTTTTGATAGCGCTTTGTACCACATGTATAAATTACTCTTAAAATCACTATATTTGAAAGTGAAACTTACAACATCAAGAAAAAACAAACAAACATTTTTTTTTTTCAATTTAGGAAAAAGGCGGAGATTAAAAGATACACGTCATAAATATATCTTTAAAAATATAAATTAACAGGTTCTTTTCATTTTTTATAATAACACAGCACATAATGTTACTATTTCTCAGAGTGTAAATTATATGTTTTATTCCTTTAAAATTTTGTTTTTCTTCTCCATTCATCTGGAAAGAGGCGGAAAATTCACAGGGAAATTAGTTTAGTTACACACATAAATTACGTTTATAAATTGTTTACAATATATTGCTCATTGTTTCTACTTAAATTATAAACATTTTTAATTTATTCCAAATATCTTTAATGGCACAAGCATTGATATAATGAAATTAAATTAATAAATCTTCAAATATGAGAAATCTATATATCAATCTGATATCACACTTGAGTAATTGAAATTATAATAAAAATCTATCCTGCTTCTCAATTATAAATTTTCTTCCACACAACATACAAAAAATTAATAACTATGTATAAACGCATATTTTTTTCACTCAAAAAAATTCAAACAAAAGATATAAAATAAAGTTGTCGATTGGGGAAAATAAGCTTGCATAATGGAACCACATTTCATAGGGATTTGTATGAGAGAATCTGAAATAAAATACACAATACAATGTTAGCTTCAAACTTCTTTTATATGTAGTATACAGTATATTAAGGAGTCAACGAAGAGAAAGTTAATTTATAATTAAAATATTCGAATTTAGAAGTCTATATATTTTTAATACATACAGTAACGACTTCTACGGTTTCGATTTTTTGATATGTTGTATGGGTTGGTACACCGTTGAAAAATCCAAGTTTTCTAATCCCCCCATCATCTCGGGCGCCGCCATCTTGAAAAAGCCGCTAAATTTTTGGACTTGTCGCTGTTTTTACAAAATATCTCCCAAAGTATTGGTCTGAGAAAAAAACGTTGAACTTTTATTAAACTAGAGAAAATTATCTACAATTTGAGATAAAAACGAAAGTTTTAGCTTTAATACTTCCCGAGATAGACCTCTTTGAATTGTGAGAATTTTTCTCAAAAATGCAAAATTTACAGATTTTTGGTCGGATTTGCTCGATAGCAAGTAAATGGTGAATCCTACACTAAAGTTTGACATAGCATTTATAGTAGAGGTAAATTGGGAACATCAGCATTGTTATGGATCCCCTTATGCTTTTTCACAGGTTATGCATAGCAAAGCAGTCAGATGACGATTTAAAAGCATTTTTCAAATTCGAACTGTCACCTTTTCCTATCTCGTTATTCACAGGAAAGGGCATGCGTAGGGGGGCAAAATCTTCATTATATATATCATTCACACCCATTACAGAGGATGTAAAACCTGAAGGATCCCAATATGTCGTGGTTAATGGTGGTCATTTACTGCACAAAGTTGTGTGGCGACGACAAGCCACATGTGGAGCTATATTTGACAGCTATGTTCAATACTTGAATAATAAATACGGTCAAGATATAGCTGTAATTTTTGATGGTTACCCCGATGGTGACAAAAAGAGCACGAAAAATTGTGAACGACTTCTACGGGCAGCTCATTCTTCTCCTAATGTAATGTTTCATGAAGAAACAGTGTTACAATGTACACAAGAAAAGCTCCTTGCAAATAAATGTAATAAGAAACTTTTTATCGAACTGCTCAAGAAGGCTTTGCAAAAAGCTAATATCTGCGTGCAGCAGGCAGTGAAGAGGCTGACCTCACGATTGTGAACACTGCCATTTTTGTTGCTCCTCAGTATGACTCTGTGCGTGTGGTTGGTGAGAACATTGACCTTATAGTTCTCCTAACTGCATTGGCATCTTTTTTTCCAAAAGTGTGGAAGAGGGAAAACGCCAGATAGTTATTACTCAACCACATAATTTAATCATAAATTCTCGAATGAACTTTTGTTTATTCATGCTATCAGTAGTTGTGATACCACCTCAGCGCTGTTTGGCCAAGGTAAAAACAAATTTATTTATTTTTGAAACATGAAGAACTTTTGAATACAGCAGCATCACTACTTAATCCTCTAGCAACCACACAGCAAGTAGCAGAAGCAGGGGGAAATGTTCTAGTTGCTTTGTATGGGGGAGATCCAGTAACTCAAAGCCATGATGAACTACGGTACTACTCATTTGTTAAAACTGCAGCTAAAACTAAATTTAACATCGCTAGGTTGCCACCAACTACCGATGCTGCTCAACTGCATGCAATGAGAAGTTACCACGAGGTGCACATGGTTGGGAAATGAAAAAGATCCTTTGAAATGGGGCTGGATGCGCACTACATTAGGCCTCTTCCCTAAGAAAGCAGAGAAGGATCCAGCACCAGAGTCCCTCCTTCAACGCATTTCCTGTACTTGCAAAAAAGGCTGCACGAATGCATATGGATGCAGGAAAGCAGGACTGCTTTGTTCTTTACTATGTAAACATTGTATTGGACACTCTTGCGAAAATGCAATGCCAGTCATTTTAGACAACGAGTCTGAAGAGGGAGATGCTCCAGCACCAATTAACATGGTTGGTGAACAACTGGAGTGTGAAGACATTGAATTGGTAGCAGTGTAATGTGCGAAATGGGAGCCAAAACAACGAGGGACATGGCGCTGGCCCTTCAGAAGGTATGAAAATGTAAAGCTGTGGTTCTGCAGACACTTTTTTTCATGAAATTTGTGTAATGCATTTTAGGGGTTGATAAGATTAATGTTTCAGTTTATGAAGATAATCAGTCTACAATTAAAGCAATACTAAATGAAATTAATTGTGCTAGACTGAAAAATTTGAATATTAAATTAAAATATGTTAAGAATATTATAAAATGGTATAATATAGATCTTGTACATGTTTCTACTGAAAATCAATTAGCTGATCTGTTTACAAAATGCTTACCTAAACCCAGATTATGTTATTTAAGAGATTAATGTAAATTAATCTGTGATTAAGGGAGGGTGTTGAGAGTAATCACACCTACTTCTTGGTTTATGTTTTATTATTTGTATGTCAAACATAACTGTATGCATTTTACTTGTGCAGTTCGGCAAAGCTTGTTTTAAGCGTCGGTTGTTGTCAGTTGTACACAGACATGTAAGTGCACTGCCATGTGCGTGATTCACTTATTTCTACCTTAATTAAACTTCTAATTAATTATCATCGGTCTCTGATATCGTTTTATCTTTACAAATGTTAACGTTAAAAATTCTGAGAAAGGCAAGAGGTTGAAAAATCCCTCTTGTGACCCAGTTAGGAGTAAAGATAAAATGAGTATGGTATTCCTGAACAAATTTTATGATTGGCTTGTTTCGTGGAACAACAAATCTGCATTGCCATTAAAAAAAAAGAAAAGAACTAGGATTACCAGGTAAAGGTGGTAAATTGTCTAAGGAGAAAAAATTTGCCCTTCAGTTTACCATAAAAATCATTGATAAATATTGTAAATCATATCTTCAACGAGCACACCCCAGAATATATATTATTAGGTAAATTTCAAACTGCTAGTCTAGATCGACAAATGTCTGGGGGAAATTATAATGTTTCATGCCTTCAAATATTTGAATCTGAAATAAAGCTAAAAATTGTAGATCGGATAAATTTTCATTCAGAAAAAAGGGGAGTTCCACATAAAATCTTTAGAAATTTTTGAGGCAACTTCAGAAACTTCAGTAGAATTTGAAGTAGATGAAGAATTGTATGATGTTTTCGACACCACTACTGATGTTGAAATATCACCGGAGGAAATTCCAGCATTCATTTATATTTTAGGGTATGTTGCTAAGAAAGTTAGTCAGAAATTAAATTGCGATCGTTATACATCAACATTTATTACAACAAATGGTTTAAAACATGAAATTGACACTGAATGTAAATATGTATCACTTCTAGATCGAGGAGGCTTGAAATGGCCTACTAAATACACACTAGAAATATTGGTGGAAAGTTACCAAATTTTCAATAAATTAATTCGTAAAGAATTTGAAGATAAATTTTTAAAAGCCAATAACCACAAGCAGCCGTTGGAACATCTGGTTTTTGGAAAAATGGAATTGCTAAGTTCTGTTCCTGAAGTTTCATGTGAATGTAAAAATAATTTTGTCCTAATTGTAAAGCAATGTATTTCCATTTCAGCAAATATATTTTTAAATAATTATACTAAAATTAAGAATGACCAGCTTAGAGCTAAAAATTTGAAACGAAAATTATCAACATTAGGATATTAATCCTTTTGTAGTTGAAGG
Organism: Araneus ventricosus; assembly: GCA_013235015.1. Classification (NCBI taxonomy): domain Eukaryota; kingdom Metazoa; phylum Arthropoda; class Arachnida; order Araneae; family Araneidae; genus Araneus; species Araneus ventricosus. Next base: position 15,624 of record BGPR01008668.1, on the reverse strand, counting down.
AAATAGACCTGTTGGGGAACCCGCCTTCTCATAACATTTTTGAAAAGGGGTAGTGCATCCTGAAACAGTACCTCTAAGGTGGTGCGGAAAGTTATTTCTAAGATTAAAATTTAATTAGAAATTTATGAAAACGAAATTATCGGTTTCTCACACTTTATCTCAAAACACTGAATAATCCATTATCAAAATTTATGCGTTGAACTGATCTTCTTGCAATTGAAAATTGTGTCAAATATTTTTTTATGAAATGTAAGTTTTTTTGCATGTGCTATTTTCACCAACTAGTTATATTAATTGATCGTCAATATTAAAAACTCATTCAGTAATGAGTAACTGCCGAAATTCTTGTGCTTCTGTTGTGTTTCCGCTTTGGAATGAACTTTTTCTACATCAACAACAGAGCTACCAAGGTTACTTGAGAGTATAAAGGTTAAGCTCACAGAGAGCGATTGAATTGATGACGTCGCATTGGGAGCACATCGCTTCGTCTCAGAGTTACGTAACGGAATAAATATCATGTTTGAGAGCTTTTTTAGCAAACGAAAACCTTTTCATAAGCCTGATTTTTTGTGGAAACGTTGTTAAAGAGTCACAAATTACGAAAGAATAAAAATGTGGAGTGTTTAATAAAATCCAGTGATCTTTCTGATATGATCTCTATGTAAGAAATAAAGAAATAATTACGTCGTATAGCATATAATTTTTAAAAACAAATTTATCTGAGACACTGGATAATTTTTAAGAAACTGGCGAGTTAAGAATAATTTTACTTGCGATTATAAATTACACATTCGTTAAAATAATAGTCTTTCAGTTACTTTATGAAGTAAAAAATAAAATATCTTTGAAAAATTCATTAAAATTAACTTGTAATTTTTGATAAATATGAGTAAAAATAACTTGTTATTTTTTGCAGAATTGCTTTCATCGCACAATGCATAATTGAAAAATACAGATATATTTTGCATCTTTAATATATATATATATATATATATCACAAACAAGAAACAAAAGACAAAAATTCAAAAACATACAAGAAACAATGGCAAAAAATAGACAAAATTTTAATAAATTGAAAAATATCATGGCGAACGGCTCGTCAGGAAGATAAGCTCGCTTATGATTTTAATAAGTGCTTTTTTCTGCCAGCGACACACGAAAACCGTAAAAATATGTCGCCATCCCCTCAAGAAGCACAAGACAATTAAAAATGGAAAAATTTTGGAATAAAAGACAAATATAATGAAGATGATTTAAAAAATCGAAAGCAAAAAATCCGAATACAAAAGACCTAGAATAAAAATAATACAGAAGTGTTCACAAAACAATAAAAGAGAAAAAGGCTCACCATCGGCAGGAATAAGCAAACAGGACTGTGAGAAGCACCAGGAAAGGGACACCAAACCAGTTATTGCTGTTGCCAAGCAGAGGAAGAAAAGGAGAAAAAGGCCTTGCCAATAGCCCCTAATTCACTGCTTGAGATATCGTCTCACAAAGTTATCGCGAATACCATTCTTTAAAAGTTGATCAAACAAAAGCTTTGATTGTCTCGATTTTAAATTTTCATTTGAAGAAATAGATTTAATGCGAGAAAATTGAATATATATATATATATATATATTCAATAATATTTTAATATATAAATTTTATTTAATATTTTAATTTCTTAACTTGCTGTAATTATTTTAAACGATACCTCATTTTTAATTACTTCCACTTCCATCGTAATAAGCGTACTTTCACTTCCACTTCGAGTCACGGGTCTTTCGGGAAAATCCCCTTCTGCCACTATAACCTTTCTGCGCATTGTTAACTGCCCCTTGTTTTGCTCTGACTTGAACTGCCAAGCGACACACGGCCGGTGTTGTTCGTCAGTATGATCATGGCGGGGACTTGTAAAAATGATCCATGATAAAATCATTTAAATATCTTTGTGGTACTTCAATAAAGAAGAGATCCCGTTAATCGTCTGTGAAAAATTCTTGCAATGCCTCTACAAACACCCAAAATTTGAAGAACTTCTTATATGTATATCAAAACAAACTACAAACATAAGTAACGATGTATTCCAAAATCGCTTTTCTTAAACTCCAATTTCGTTTTATTCCCCGCGCTGGAAGTATATTAAATCTCTCGTTTTGGCATATTTATTACTAAAAGAATATTTTAATCGTTTCCACGCGCACCCAAATCGCGAAATCAGCGACTTATTGCCGCCACGCATTTTCCCTAAAGCGCTTACGTAATTTATTAAAAATAGTCAATATTCCCTTCACTTTGATCACGTGTTATATTGTTATTCCCTTATCTGAGAGAATCGGGGATTTTCTGTGCACTTTTACTTAAAACTTCGGCTAGGATGTTGGTATGTCCGTCACTCTCCAAAATATTTTTATAATATAGCAAATTGGTATATCACATTTTCACACCCAGAATAATAAACGCATATTAAATAAAATCTCTCGAGCAATGCAATAACCAATATTTGCTTGCAATATTAGTAATAAGCGGTTGTCTAATTGTTATGTTTTAAACAGAATAATAACAAAACTTATATTAAATACCTTTGATTAGAATATTTCCGCTTCGATGGCGTTAAATTAAGTAGTTTCCAAAGCTTATTTTCGTACAATACGAGAAATCAGTCTATAGCACTTTTCAGAAGATTATGTTCAATTCTAATTTAGAGTGTTCCTCTGTAAATGTTTTATTCATCATTTCATTTGATGACAAAAATAATGTTGGAATAGTTTTTGGTTTCAGAACTGTTAGGATTATTTGCAGGGAACCTAAGCAATTCAGATTTTTAATCACGATGATAGTCGTGAAGTGCGAGAGAAAATTAAAACATTTGCGTCATTAAAGAGATGTTTTTTTTTTGCATCTACAAATCCAAATTTTGCTAACATCAGGATCTTTCGAAAATGAGTGAAAAGAAATGTTTTTGCATTTCGAATTTTTCGAATGTATCGTAATCCGACAACAGCAAAACCAGGCATTGCATTAGCTTTAAAATCATTCCGTAAAACTATCACATTTGCTCTGGAAAGAGACGTTTTTAAATCTTTAGCTTACGACCCAGAGGAAAGCTCAAAAACCTCTCACAATCTTCTCAGCTCTGAATCATACGAGAAGTATTTATAATAAAACTAAATTTCCCGCCTTTTAGTTTGATAAGTGAGAAGAAAAAAGAAACAAGACAGAAACTCGGCTCCAGACTAGATATAAATAAACCCAAAAGATCATATTATTTATTTTCATTCATCGAAAATTCCTATTAAGCAACAAAAAGAAGCAAATAATATTTTTAAAAAGCGAATCGATTATTTAGAACTGCTGTAAAGTCAACAAAAAGAGAAGAACCAGGAAACATTTTCATTAAAAAAAAATACATACCAAATGCGCGGAATTTATAAGCAATAAAAGTTGGGTTATGATGTAAAATGATGAGGATAAAATAACGAACGCTTTTAAACGGTTATTTTTTCCATTTCTAGCAGATGGAATAAATTTATATCTTTAATTCGAAACCGCGTGGAATAGCGGAAAGTTTCGGAATCTGTCCCAATATGACGTAATGCGCGGAAAGACATGCTCATCGCGTTTGTGGACCTCCCCTGAGAGCTACGGAGAGGCTTTCGACTGTGACGTCATGAATTCAATGTTCAGTCCTGTTCTTTACTTGTTGTGCACGGCCTCGGTTAACTGCGGTTTGACACTTCTACTTAAATACGAAGAAAAATGAGTGACATTTACCCTCCTGTCTAACCTTATAGGAATGACACTGTTTTGTAGAGAGGGCTGCGTATAATTGTGTAATTTGATGATCCGTTCCGATACATCAAGAAAAAGGGGGTGGGTGAGGGAAATGCATGTGTTTTTATATCGCAGAAACTCATCCTTTCCTATTTGTCAGATATTTTGAACTCTAACTAAGGCTCAAACAATGATAACCATAAGAACATAGTCTATCCCCTACTTGCCTAGGCATCCGAGCCATAAGAATGACAGCCGTCGCAATAGCTTCGAGTACTGAGGCCGGAGTACTAATAGCCAAACACACGGCCCGTCCCCTCCGGAAGGAAGTATGTACTATCACTGGTGGATGGACCAAGAGCCCCCAACATTGCTATACACTAGGGTGGATCGAAAATTCAAAGTGTGGATAAAATAATCGGCATAGGGTGCAAAAGTTGTCTTTTAAGTGTACTAGCATACATGCCAAATTTTTTCAATTTTGTTTAATATCTTCCGGTGCCCCAAGACGCTTAAATATTTGCAAAATACGATTTTTATGCAAATTTCGAATTAAAAATTAAAAATAAAAAATGTTTTAAAGAAACGATTTTACAGGGAGAAACGTAGATAATAGGGCGAAGGAATGATAAAAATACCAACAAAAATTGGAAAAATATCGTAATGAAAAAATATCGTGTCTGTTCGATATCACATTTTGTAAGTGTACAAATTTCAATGCATGTAAATGCCAAAGAGACATGAAAATTCCACTTGCTGAGCGATTGTTCATGAAAGATCGAATATTAGAAAAGAAAATGGTTATTGGAGAAGTGGAAGTACTTGCTACTGAAAAAAGAGAAAAGAAAAAAAGAAAACAGATGGAAGACAAAAGAATAAAACGTAAAATGGTTAAAACTGATATGTTGATGCTGCTCATGCTCAATCAATGGAGCTATTTGAGCTCAACACTATGTCTTCGTCCTTTTGTACAGGTACAGATGTAATTAACTTGGAATATCAATCATAAAATCGTTTAGATTTCCCTACCTTAGCAATGGAATGTGATCGATACGGAATTTCAGATAGAACAGCTACTTCATTTGCCAGTGCTGTTCTACAAGGCATTGGAATTGTACACAAGGAGAGGCTTCGCATGTGTTAGATCGCAATAAAATTCGTAGACAGCGTAAAAAGCTTTAAAATGCAGTTGCAAAGTCTACTAAGTTAATAGTGTCTTGGTCTCTTTTAATCGGATTATATTTCGATGGGAGAAAAGACAACACAAAAGTGCTAATTAAGAAGGACACAAAGTACTACTCATAGACCACGAAGGAGGAGTATTATACTCTTGTAAACGAACCTACCTGTGTATATCGGACATGTTACTGCTGCAACAGGAGGAGTTAAAGCCATAGAAGAAGCAATACTCAATTTTTTGGAACACATAATATGCGATTAAATGGACTAACAGTAATTGGATGCGATGGAACAAATGTTAATACTGGGAACAAGGGAGGTATTATTCGCTTGATGGAACTGGCCTCAATAGACCATTACAAGGGTCTATTGAGGCCAGTTTGCTTCAAACAAATGAGTTACATCTCCGTCATCTGCTAAATTCTTTGGATAGTGCAACAACTGGTCCTAAAGAATTTTGTCGAACACTTGGTAAAGCAATCAAAACCTACCAGGAGCTACCTGTAGCTCCTTTTCCTTCAATAAGTGTGGAGAATATGCCACATAATATAGATAGAATGGTTCTCAGCAATGATCAACAATGTCTATATGATATTTGCCTAGCGATATCACGCGGTGAATGTTATTCTGACCTGGCATTAACAAAGCCTGGTCCAGTTGTTCACTCAAAGTGGCTAACAATTGCAGGTAGAATTTTAAGGTTGTATGTGGTCACAGAAAAACCATCTGTAAATCTTATTATTCTTGCAATATATATTATGAAGGTATATGCAACCTGTATGATTCCAGGTCAAGACAAAGCCCTCCATAACAGAAGGAGCGCTACATATTTGGAGACTTATTTCATTTTTTTAGATATTTGGAACCCAATTTAAGAAATATAGTACACACTTTTATTCAACGAAATATCTTCTTTTGCCATCCAGAAAATTTGCTATTGTCAATTTTCACATATAAGGGAGAGAATATAAGGTCTTTAGCACTACGAAAATTAATTTGTGCTAGATATGAAAACAGAGGATAATCAGAATAAGAATTTTTCAAGTACCAAAAATAGACTTTAAAGCAAAGGATTTTTTTGCACTTATTAACTGGCAACGAGTTGGGCCTTTTAAACCACCTCTTTTGATGAAAAAGAAACAGAGGACATGGTAAAAGTTAGACTGAGGAATGGTCAAAATATCCATGCCATACCCAAGCTGTAGAAAGATGTTTTCGCATAGTGTCTGAAGAGTTGGAAAGTGTATATGGAGAAGAGAAGAGGCACGGCTTCATATTGAATAGGATACAATCAAGAAGTCTTATCAAGCATTATAATACCAGAAAGGATTACATCCTTTAGAAATATGTAAATCTTCAAACTAATAGAATTAAAAAATCCATGATTAACTTCACTTTTTATAAGTTTTGTGATTTATTGCTTTGACTATTAAATTTATACTTCATGTATTATTATAAAATTATAATTATTTATAAGTTTATACTTTAATACTTGAATAATCTGCCAACTTTTCAAATATTTTTCATTAATTCACAATTTTTAATAAATATTTGTAAAAATGTCAATTTTTAACTTTTTTGGGGGCTTTCGGGCTACAAGAAGATATGAATGAACTTTAATAATAATAAAAAACGCACACGAATATACCCAAAACAAAACTTTCTTACCCGGCGCTAAAGGAAATTTTGAAAATATCTTTTTATAAATTTCCCAAAAGAAAATGTCATTTTTAACTATTTTTGGGGCACTGGAAGATATGAATGTATTTCAATAAAAAAATATATGTAAACTAATATACCTAAGACACAACTTTTCCACCCCATTCCAAAAATAATTTCAAAACAAAACAAAGAAAATTGCAAATTTTCATAAAAAATTCAATTTTTAACTATTTTTGAGGCAATTGGGGCACCGGAAGATATAAATGAATTTCAAAAAAAAAAAAAATTATATAAACTAATATACTTAAGACACAACTTTCCCGCCCCATGCCAAAAAGAATTTCAAATTTTTTTTTTTCCTATACTTTTCGATCCACCCTACTATACACCCAGGGGAAGCGAGTTCCTGCTTATGTATGCTGCAGCAACTCTTCCGTATACTCGTGGTGTTCCCGGGGGAGTCAAACAATGATAAGGGAAAAAACAGTATTCCTTTTTTTCAATAGCGGATGATTCTGAAATTTTAATGCGATTATATAGCTAAACTAAAGCTGCTTTGCAAGTGGTGAGTTATATTATTATTATATCATTACTTTACAACGCTTTTTTGTATTAATTATTTGCTTATAAAACATGATTTGATTTAATTGATTAAAGAAAGTTCTGCAAACACAGCGAAACCTCTCTTTTTAGTCACCCCTCCGTTTGAAGCAAAATCCGTTTCTCAGAGAGGTTGGCTGCTCTGAAGGGTTTTATGTTTGGAAGAAAAATCACTGTTAAAACAAGTCTTTTTTCATTATTTCTAACACAGTGAATTTTGAGAATTTCCTAAAGAAAAAAAATATTCGAAGATTTCTAAATTTTTTAAAAAACAAAACGATTTGCGATTGAAGGACCTCTCAGTTTTTTTTAAGTTGCTTTTCCACTTGTAATCTTCAATTAGGAAAATAAATCATTAAACAATTCTTCGGTAGTTGTTTAGAATGGGCAATAAGATTTGTTTTTAGCAATCACAGACATTTGCCACTTTGCCGCATTGTGACTTGAATTTGATGTTCTTTTGAAACCAAAACTGCCAAAACCGTAAATATTTCAGCCATTATTTTCGATACCCAAAGTATCTTCAAATATGTTGAAGCATCGGTATACAGTAACAAGAATTTTCTTTTCCTTAAAACTTATAAACCATCCTAAAGTAGTTTCTTTTATGCTAGGAAACTTTTCATGATGCATTCGTTTGACACCACGAAACTAAAAAGTTTTAGACTGTTTATAAATCACACCTTTTTTTTTAACATGATAATATCTTCAGAATGGCATGCTTTTTGTAAATCGAGTGATGCGCAGGGTGTTTGGTACATAGCTACTTAGGTAGTTAGGTGCTTACTAAGAAAATGTTTTTCAGAATTTCAGTAGTATTTTTAATTAATTAAAAATTAATCAGAATTTTAACTTTTATTCTGTATGACTTCGGAGAATATTATTGCAGAGAAACCATTTTTACACCACTGTGAGATTGCAATTAAGCAATAACATCCTTTTCGGCTTGACCAGTGGTATTTAAATAATTAATATTTTAGCCACTAAAGTCTCTTTCATGTCTTGTGGCAACTCTTAACTTTTCAACGGATTTTTTAAAAGTTTTGTTAAATTTCTCAATTAATTATTCCCTTTCTGTAATGATTAACTGAGTTGTTAATTGCTTTAACTTTTTATGAAATTTGCTTAGTATTTCGGTGTTTAATCAGTTTTAAATCCTTTTTCTTGCACTTGACTATATGCTCGCATTTAAAAGGCGGAAGCGTTTTTGTGTACTCAGGTCCGTTCGTCCCCTGACTCGGATATTTTTCTTTGTGTGAGTTGAATTCGCTTTTCTGCCACTGTGATTAAAGGCAGACGTGGCTATGGTTCGAAAAGGGAAACTACAGCAACAGATGTAATTCATTTTTATGTAAACTGAGACAAGGATGACTGAGCAACGATGGTGATTTCAAGCAACAGCTAATAGTGAGTAAAAATTCTTCAGAATCACTGTTGCGTGTACATACGAAGAAATTATTTTTCGCTATTTTTCGTCAATATTCTCGAAGAAGAGTTACTAAAATTTGCTAGATCTATATGTGGAAACTGTGATTACTTGCTGCCTGGCGCAGCTTAGCGAATGCCTGGATCTAATTATTTCAATTTCTATATTTCTTCTTTGTTTATGCAGTTGTACTAGCCGATCCTATTCACTAAAGCTCTCGGGGTTATATTTTTTAAACATTTAATGTTATTGAAATTTGTTTCTTTTAAAAACTTATAAATTTAATAGAGTCATTTTCGTAAAAGTATTTTTTAATAGCGCTTATATTTCATTTAGAAATACTTTAACAACTTTAAGAATGGTATTAATGTATGTAATTTTTTCATATTAGGATTGTCTTTTCTAGGATTTTCTTCCACTATGGCCATATGTTCCAGACAGTATTTAAAGGTTGGTAATAATAAGAGTGTAAATTGTACTCATCTCACGCAGCTTATTTCTCTTGACTTATTTGTGAGTCAACCAGAACTAATATATTAGTGCCGTCTAATATACACCTAATCAAAATTCAAAAGATTATCATTTCAGTCTTATCAATTTTATATCAGTGCTATTTTATCTTTAATTTTTAAGCAAAATTTATAGAAATGCAACTAATGATAAAGAATTATTTAAGATTGTCATTGGGACAATCTAAGCTAAATGATCTAAGTTCCTTGCCTATAGAATATAATATGTTAGAAAAAGTTGATCAACCCAAAATTATGAATGAATTCGCTACAGACAAATGCCGTAATATTTTTTAAACTTAAAATGAACATATATATCAATTAAATAAATGATTGTGAAAGTGTTAAACATGGTACAGAGTGTTTATATACATATATACACATATTATTGTTATTATTTATGTATTATATTATCTAAATGTATAAAATTTGTGTACTTGAATAATATTATTCTTATACTATAAATTAAAATGAATATTTTGTGTCAATTAAATAAATGATTATATGATATTGAATAAAATACAAATGTTTTATATTTGTTTTGTTGTATTAATTTATGTATTAGGTTATTATTTCATTTTTATATTAAATAAATACATAGAATATAATACAAGAAAATACTTTTTTATAATTCAACCGTAAAAATTAATCCTGCATACGATAAGAGGTGACGGAAGCTGGCTTACAAATTCCTAATTTGAAAAGGTGCCAAATTCTAGAGACTGATCAGAGAACACAGGTGATTTTTTTTCTTGTTTCTTTATTATTTCACTAAGTAAGTATTTTCGTTTCGCCATAGGCACTGAAATTCCTGGTTACGGTTCTGATGAGTCGCTAAATTATTCTAGCCCAGGGAGCTCAAATTTGCTTCGACGGCCCTGCTTCTAACTGATCACTTTTGAATATTTTCATCCTAAGTTTCATTATAGTGTAAGGAATATTGTGAATTCTTCACCTTAAACTCATTTTGTTTCGAGAAAAAGATTTTTTTTACATCAGAACGAATATAGTAACAGACTATGACTATGATGTTATGCCTAAAATGGAGGAGGCTACCGGTTTCGTTCTGTAAGCAAAACGATCGTTGCAATCGGTAAAAGAGGAATTAATCTCTTTTCTGTGTCACGTACCTTAGCATATTATATATATAGATAATATAAAAAAGATTAAAATTTATATTTTGCTAAAGCATTCCGAAAAAAAAATACTCTTGGTCGTGGAATTATCTACACAAAGAGTGTCAAACACGCTGTCCACAACGAATATCTTTGCGGCCAAGTATGTAGCAAAATTTTAAATTAAAATTTCCTTGCTTGACTCTTAAAATTCCTAATTATTCATAATCTGATGACCGAATACTAGTCGTGTTTCATCGACGCACCTTTTCCCCCTCTAATAGCAACGGACATTTTAGGTGCCGATATTGAAATAAAACTTACCACACCAATAGTATTCCACTGCTACGGAACGAAACGAATTTTTATACAAACAAATATAGATTCACTACCTAACCATATGCAAATAGAGGCAATCGAAATTCAATGTTATTCATATTTGAAATCAAATCTCTGTGAAGTTGTGATAGCTGAATATTACAAATATTTGGCAGTCAGATTTGAAAACACTCTCAAATTGGCATATGACAATGCATTCCGGGTTGTCATACTTTGAACATTAACGATGATATCCATTACAATGACATCAACCAGTATAAAGAAATTTTAGTGGTTCCTACGTGTTGCTTGAGTTTAGCTACATAGTCCTATAACCGATAAATCTATAATTTTGTTTTTATTATTATCTTTGGAAATTATCTGCGATCAATTGTATTTTAAGATCAATGATAATCCACTTGGGTTTGAAAATTAATCTGCGGGTGAATGTCCCACTCAAGTAGGAAAGATTGGCATGAGAAGGGTACAAATGTCGGGACGAAAACGTAACTTTTTTTTATATTGTGTTTTAAAGTGGGACAGTTCCTTCATAGGACTCAAGGCCTTCACACATACAAAAATTGTTGTAGCAGATACTATATCTTGGCAAATACCACTGTGGAAAAATCCTGTACCAATTTCTGCTAGATAAACAGAGGCTGACAGACTTGTTTTGCTCTCTGAAGATGAGCATCTATTCAAATTCACTTCTACGAAGGCGCATGAGTGGTGTGGCATAAAACAGCGCCTATCAGTCAGGTTTCATGAAATACACGCCTGTAAAGACAGGCGTTATTTATCGTTGAGATTTGACGTAAGTAGGGATGTTGGTCAAAATACTTACCTTTAAGAGACGAAAAAACAGTAATATCATCAATAGCTCACTGAAGTTTTTGAACAGGTTCATGGTAGGTTTGAAGGATGGTCTTCTTTGACACTGGAATGACGCCCAGCATCCTGTTGCATGATTTTTTTTTTTTGGCAGTGGGCGGGTAAGACTATTGCCTCAGAGACCAGGTTCCCAGGCTGCCACGTGAAAGCTACTGGAGGGGGGGAGAAACCGCTTAATTCCGGCATATGGCTGCGTGCATATTTTCACGTCTTCAGCAGAAATTCAGCCTACAGTTGTTTTGGTAACCTGAAGGAACTTCTTGCAAATCAGTTTACTTCAGGACAGCTCCAGACGCCTAACAGTGAATTCCACTGACCGACAGTGCCATTTTACATCCAGTGGTGTGAGGACTCGGCATCATTGGGACGGGTGGAATCTGTTTATGTTTTCCTTGCCGAAAGCCAGTTCTGTACCCATTTTCATTATTGTTAGAGGTATTGGGTGGCTGGACAACCTGTCGCGACCTGTTACACTGGACGTACTGCTGGGTTGGGGTTGTGGCGTAATTTAATGACAGGTACCTAAGTGGGTTAACGGCTTTAATTTGCCGCGTCGGTCTGGAATTCATTACCTGCTATGTCGATCCAGCATCGAGGGGAAGTTGTTTTCCAACGGATCAAGCTCTCCGCTCCATGCGCTGTTGCACCGGCAAAGCATTGAATTCGACGTATTTGCTTAAGCCTGGTAGATACCCAGATCTTTCAACTGACGTATGCTTAAAACGGCTGGGTGGTCCAGCATCGCGTCAGCATCATGATCCCGCTTGCCACCCAGAACTGCTTCCTGAACAGGGCATGGGGCATCCCGGCCTGCTGACCTGGCCCGCCGTATGCGTTGCATTCTTGCAATTCAAAATTCTGGAGGGTTCACCAGTTGTGTACAACATTTCATTTGAAATAACTCTTCTCTTTTCTAAATAACACCAGTAACTTTAATCAAGTCTTCTTACCTATACAATGTATAGAAATTTCAAACTCTCTATAATAATTTTTCTTGACAACTGGTGGTTTCTTTTTTCAAATGGTATTTCTTGAAAACATAATTCAATGTCTTTAGAATGTAGGGTATTTTCTTCAGTTAAAAAATTCGATAAAAGAGATGTAGTTCAGTGACTTGACTTTACTTTATTACGACACTGTGACTCAAAGTAAAAAAGTCGAAAGATTTGAAGCAATTTGATGGTACATGAAGAGCGTGATAGGTGAAAAAGTATTCATATTACAGTGTTTTATAGTGAAAACATGTAAAGTTAAAACAGGCTGAAAATACTATTTTATGAAAAGACTCAAAATAGCAATTTGGATGGTCCCAAAGTTAAAGCTGCATCCTGGGAGGACCCAGTTAAGTTCTAGGTATCAGGACAACAGTCCACAACCAAACTCTTGGGGTCTTACAGTGAAAATCAGTCAGAGTCTGGTTGAGCTGGTGGGTCATTAGTGTTTTGCTCCGAGTTCTCAACTGGTGAGGAAAGAAGACACGATTTATGCTTCTGTAATGGACCCCACATCAGAAAGTACACTTTTCCACCACAGTTGATATTTTCCATGAACATGGAAATGACAGATAACGTCGCGAGGTTGTGGTGGAGAGATACCACCACTCACTGGCCGCGAGATCCCATCAGGATGACTAGATCTATAGAGGAATGAATGGGAAAGGACCCATGTGGCCTGCTTGCCTGATTCTCTCACCTGATCATGACTGGGGTGAGGTAAGTATGGGTAATTCAGGTATACAGGAATTATAAATCCCAGACAGACCATTTGTATTTGGTGGTAGGGGTTTCATAGCAGCATTTTTTTCAGATGTTTCTGGGGCCGCAAGATGGGGTGATCCCTTCTTTGGCCAACCTGCTATTCTCTGCCACCGCCTCGTTACAGGGAAATATGCATATATCAAGTTGGTAGTTTCTGGGGAGGCTCATTATGTTTTCTTGGATTGGTTAGAGCTTTTGAAGGGAAGAGGTAGTCAGGTGCTTGGAAACCAGAGGCAGTGTTTGTTCCTTGAATTTATTTGTAGCCTCTCTTTTTATTGCTGGGGTTTTATCTTTGAAACTACGATGTTATAAGGCTTAGTTTTGTGTCCACTGTTGGGTTGGACGTTTATTTGGAGCCTGGCACAACCCTATTTCACTAGATGGACAAATCTTGTAGCCTCAGATGGGGGATGGTCAATTCTTGCGACCCTATGCATTATATCTTGGTTGACAGTGGAGGAGGGTTGGTGTTTGAAATCCTGTGACCCATAAAATCTGCAGGCTTCTCATTGCAGAGCCCTGAGCGACCTGCTCTAGCGAAGATGAGACTTTTCCTTTGAGCTTTGATATGGAGGTAATGTCTTGATCACACTTACTTCACTGTGTATTGAGTTACATTCCGTGAGAGAATTTTCCTCTACTTATATGAGAAGCCTTTATTTTTGGTGATATTATTTGCTCATTGGGTGCTCCATAGGCAGATTCTTTCTATAACTGTAAAATAGATTTTTCTTCAGTCATTTATTCAGACCCTACTTTGTGCGACATTACTTTTTATTTTTTGATAAAGGTTGGCATTTATTTTGAATGGATGTAAAACAAAATTTTAGTTTATAATCAATGAAGACTCTTCAGATATTTCCTTGATTTCCACTTCTGAAGATTACTTTCCCATCACTATTTATTAGCGAAAGGACGTTTCCTTTGGTGAGAATGCATAATTTGTTTATCTACTGCATTTTACAAGTTGTTTACCCCACACACAGTTCAGGATTTAAATGTCATATTTAGAATTTCTATTTGAGATTTAACTTCTTGGTGCTTTTGTGAAGAGACAGTCATCTACAGGCTTACAGGACAGAACTCCTTGTGAGTTAAGGACTGGTTCTTACAAGATTCCAAAACACAGGACCAGTGCACCTGTGACCTGACCACGGCATGATGTTAATGAATGTGGTCATAAGGAGAATATTTCAAAATACACTGCCTGAGTGGATCTTCTGGGGTTTCTAGGTTTATGTTGGTGGAATATATTATTTTAGAATTCTGTTTTTTTATTATATTGATGTCTAAACTGCCTGTCTCAGGGAATATGATATGTATTTTCCCATTGTCTTTTCTTTCATCAAAGTCAAACATTGCTAACTGGATGGAATTATTAACGTGGCTTCCCACATATTGGTTTGTGTACTTGCCGTTACTGGTCCTAGATGTAAGACGTTCTAACAATAATTTTAATATTTTCCCCAACGTTGGTAAGTGACTTACAGGGCATTATTCAGTTTCTGATTTTGGTTTCTCTTTTTTCTGGGACTTAATTATGTCTGACTTTCGTATTTCAGAGGAAGCATTAGAAGGTTAGAATTTCATTATAAAGAGAAAAGAACTTGGCCTTGGAAAGTAAATACAGATTTAAGAATAACAAATCAATGGTATCATAACCTGGAGCCTTTTTTGCTGGAATTTGGACCTTATATTATCTTTTTCATTTGATTTTGGTGAAGGGTTTCCTATATGATACAGAGTAGAAATGTGGGTTTAGCTGAAGAAAGAGATAAGCTCCCTATGGACTAGTTTGCCAGAATAATTAGCTTTATTTTTATGATCTCCCCTTTTCTGGTTGTGAATTTTAAATAATTCCATGGGGAGGGATATTTACTGCCTTTGATGACTTATACATGATTTTACCATGAGGGATCTACTATGTTGTTAAAAGGCTCAAATGTTGTGATGTATACTTAGAGATAATTTTTTTAAAATAGCTTTTTGCAATTTTCTGTTGATAAACTGGTTGCTGGGTTCCCGATGTTTTGGAGTATATTCTCTGGAAGCTATAAGCTCTCTTTTCTTCTTAATGTCAAGTCTGGGTCCCACCAACAGATGTTCCAAATTCTTTACATTTTGTTGCATCATAAGAATTACAAAACCTGGAAGATTGACATTTCCAAATTGATGTCTGCCAATAATTTTGAGTTACAGAAGTTAATTTCTTGTTGAATGAAGTTAACTTTGGGTTTAAAGTTTAGAATAATTTATTATGACCCCCATAGGTGGTTTTCAAATCTGGTATATGGAGTGATTGCACTTTATTTGAATTTGAATTTTGATAAAATTCTGTCTATAGACAACATCACTTCAAGCACATTAAGGAGGTGAAGATTGGTGCTGAAACCTGGAAACAATACGTAACT
>BGPR01008667.1:0-62241 GCA_013235015.1 Araneus ventricosus | reverse complement strand
AAGCAGAAGAATCTCATGCCGGAATAATAAATAACTCATCAACGAAATGCAGGAACTTTTTTTTTTTTTACATTATCATTCATAACTAGGCCAAGATTCTTGATATACCAAGTTTTATCAAAATCTGAGAGGGCTCATCCAAAATTGTGTCGATTTGACATGGAATGACCAACAGAAATTTTCCGCAAGTCATGTCATGAGAACCATTGCAATTGGTAGACTTCCTATTGGGAATCTACCCAAAACATTAACAAGAATTAACTCTCCCTCCAAAATGTCAATTTAATATATACCTTTAAAATAGATATTCTAGTTAAAACACAAAAGTTTTGAAAAAGCCCAAAAGATTAGCACCATTACACTAGTAAAACAAAATATATAACCACCTTCCTGCCAATATGTAGCAAAACTTCCATAGCCAAATAAAATAGTTAAGTGCCAGACACAATTTTAAATTTCAGCCCACATACTTAATATTTATTTCAAGGTGGAATGATTAATAAACATAAAGTTGAACTTATTTTAGTGCTTAATACTGGCTTTATTTATTTTGACCACAACACTCATGGAAACTTAAAATTTTTAAAATTGAAACAATAATTGAGTACAATTTATATTGCAACTCCAGATGAATCTTCAGGTTTTTATGTAAATGCCCATTTTAATTGCACAACATAAGACAACCAAGTCTATATATAAAGTTACGATACAAACAAAAGACCACAAGTTTTCCGAATTTTTTTTATTTGGATTTCTTTTTTACAAATAATGGTCAATTGTAGATTTACTTGCTGCTCTTGCTAGGAAGGATAATACCATCATACTGAAAAAGAAACAAAATACATTAAATATGCAATTATCTACATATGCCAATTACGAGGGTAATTCGGAAAGTATCCTCCACGGTGGAGAGGTGCTAGTAGTAGTGGTGGGGTGTGAGGGAAGCACAACTGATATATCAGCAATACGAAGTGATTCAGTAAGCTACCCTAATGAAGACCGCACTGCAGCACGATTGTTGATTATAACGTCAAAATGCGCACTGACATTGAAAATTCCAAAAAATGGGAGGTACATGGAATGACAAGATTTCTTTGGGGAAAAAAATCAGCCAGCAGCAGACATTCATAGGGAATTGAGTGTCATACATGGCCCAAACATTATGAATGAAGGTGTAAGGCGCCAGATTTTTAAATGAAGGAAAAACAAACATCCATGATGAGTCAAAGAGTGAGAGGCTTTCCGTAGTGAGTGATGACCTTGTCAAACAAATTGTGACAAAGTCGAGAAACATTGATTCACAATATCTGAACTTTCACAACAATTTCCGAACATTTCGCAGACTGTTTTGTACGAGGTAGTCGCTGGGAAATTGGGCTACCAGAAGTTGTGTGCTTGATGAGTACCGGAAATTTTCCTGGAGATCCACATAACCAATCAAACAGGCGGTGCCGGAGACTTTCTTTTCTGATACAACATGGAAGGGGAAGAGTTCTTGTACAGAGAATAGTGACTGGGACAACGTATATGAATGCTGAGACAAAACAACAGTCAACATGCTATCATGCCGGTTGACAAAACTGGCCGAGGAAACCTGTTGAACCTTGCCAGCAAGGAAGGTTATGCCCGCCATATTTTGGGATGTAAAGGGAATCTCATTAGTCAAATTCATCTTACAACCACCACTTTTGAAGTTCACTGTAAAACTTTGAGGAAACTGAAAAGGGCCACTCAGAACAAATGTTGCAGTCTGCTGACATCTGGGATGCTGTTCCTGCATGACAAACTCAAGGTCTTTTGTGCCAATTCATGGTGTAATGTTTAATCATACCCCTACAGCCTGGACTTGGTTCCTTCTAATTATAACCATGCACTCACATGGAAAAAAAAGGTGACACAATAGGCATTTCACTAATAAGGAATTTCAAAACGCTGTCTTAGGTGGTTGAATTCGCAGGTGGCCAAGTTCTATGTAGAAGGTATTTGTAAGTTAGTAAAAAACTGACAAGTGCTTGAATACACATGGTGACCATATTGAAAAACCAAGAGGACAGCAGCAGCACCTTTTAGAAGTAAATAAAAAATTTACAGTGAAACGGAGGGCACTTTCCGAATTGCTCTCGTACACGTATATTAGAAAAAGGTGTAAAAAGAAAATTGAACATTTAGTGTCTTTTTTACACTTCAAAGATCTGAAACCCAACTTATTAAAAGATTATATGAACGATGGTAGGGGTAGGATGTAACTTAAAATTAGTACCATCACCAGTAGATGAGTGATGATGGGTTGCAATAAGTTTTAATGTAGCACAGAGAATAAAATTCAAAACAGACTCCCACAACAAAATGCAAGAATCGGCCCATACTGTGCATGCACATTTTTTTTTTATGAATATATAATTTGTTCAAAAATTTGTTGAAAAAATAACTAATATAAATATTCTAATCATTTTTAAAAAATTGCAAAGGAACACACAAAAACTAATGTTTTCACTTATTGCTCTTGAACAGTAGTAAAAACACACAATTGTTACTTGTAATAAGTACCACTATCAGTAAAATGAGTGACAATGGGTTGCAACAAGTTTTTATATAGCACAGAGAACCGAGTTCAAACAGAATCACATACAAAAACATACGAGAATCTGCCCATACTGTGCAGGGGAGCGAGAAAAAGATTAACATAATTGTCCAAACCCAATACTCTAATATAGTATAGAAACAATGCTTCTCTACCAAAGGGCAAATTTCTTTGAACAAAAAGACAGGATTCCAGAGAACTGAATTAAGTTACTTTCTACATTCATGACATGGGTAAAATCAATACTGTATTCGGAACAGCTTTGATACCCGGCATCGCTGGCGATATCCTTGCATTCTGCCGCCTAACCGAACATCGTATAGTTAAGTCGCCAAAACAAAATATTGCCAGTGATACTGCATACCAAAGCTGTACCCTGTATTCTTACAATCACATAGAAAATACAATCTTTACATTATTCTATTACATGTTTCAGATACCGTTTTGAAAATTTTTCTACACCAGAATGTTAATAAAAATCCCAGAAGACAGAGTTAAAAACTCAACACGATTCCAGTTTCTTTCATCACACAACAATTTATTAACTTTTTCATTCACACAACTTGAAAATAAAAATTACCTTCTGTTGGAACCATTTCATGGCTTCTTCCTTGCAGAGTCTGTGATTAGATCCAACAACACCCTTCCTTCTTCGCCTGTAGGCAACGTTGAAGCCAGGTCGTCCCAACACAACATAAAAGTCCAAACCATAAATACCAATTGTAGGGTCATATTTGATTCCTAAATCAATGTGTTCCTGAATGCCAAAACCGAAGTTTCCGGTGTCTGAGAAGTTCTCCCTTTTCAACTCGTATTCTCTAACCTAGAATAAAATCGTACAGATTAACAATAGAAAAATTAAACATAAAACACATACACAACAATTTGACTTGGGAAAATCAATATGGCATTAAAAAGAAACGACATCACATCTCTCCGAAATTTTGAATTAAATGTAAATAAGCAAAGTGTGCAAAAGGACACTCTCCATATACTACTGAAAAAGCAAACTTTTAAAAAACAATTACTAATATATTAGCCCAGATCTGTCTCTCAGTAATGCTCTGACGTCAAAAACAATAAAACTCGCGCCATAGAACTGCGAGACATTAAAGGGCATTATTTCATTGTTAGAGAACCTAAATTTCAAATTTAATAGCTCTAAAATAGTGAAATAAAACTCGCTATAATAAATAGTTCCCGAGAAATTTTAAGTTATATAATCATACATTACAAATTTCCGTTTTTTAATGGAAAGTACTAAATTACGTTAGTTTGTATGTCACGAGCGTGATATAGTTTGGATACCATGATGCATCTAATTATTGCAATCGTAATGATATAACTTGCTAATATTTCTTGGCAACGTTTGACAAGCAGAGAAGTGCTTTTTTTTATTAGAATTTTGAAAAAACTCCTTTGAAATTTTAACTTGCATTTGACAAGCTGAGAATTTGATGGTTATTGAATTACAATAAAATTGTTAAACAAAGAACAACTTCAGAATTTATAAAGGACTCTTTCACTTTAAATTCAAGCAATACATTAGTTTCAAATATTGTCATTCAATTATATACAAGAATTAATAATGTATTAAGAGTTTATGAAATGTAAATATTTAATTTCAATATTTTATATTTTTACTTTTTGAATATATAGAATAGAACTGATAATTAAAAGTAGAATAAATCTTCAAACAATTTTCTGGGCTAACTTAAGAGATCAGTTCTCTTCATTCTCTACTAGCAGTACGCGCACGGCGTTGCCCGTGGAATCGGGATTTCAACAAAATAAAAAAAAGCCCACATACAATTGCATAAATGAAAGTTTTAAAAACTAAATCAAAACAGAAATATATATATATTATTGAGTTGGTCCGCCTCCTTTTCCTCTCGACCGAGTACCGTTAAATCCAAATAATGTTAAAAAATTACAATGTGATATTTATTACACCGCGAGCAAAGTATGAAAGCCAAAGAAATAAGTTAAGATACGCTTAAAAATAATAATCGAAGTCATGGAGTAAATACATCATCTCCTCGCAGAACGCGAAAGTAATGACGTCACCCTGGCCCTTCAGCCAATGAAATTGCCCGCAACGTTCCGGAGACTGTCGTGGGCGGAAGCTTCGCTAGAGGAAACATATCGTTCAACTACCAGGAAAAAATTAATTTTAAAAAAACTAAAAAAGATATTTTAACCATTCTCGTTTTAAATCCGACAGAACCGTTGCAGTTATAAGCTGAAAAAAATTGAAAATAATAGTGTTATTAGAAAGTCGGATGCAACAAATTTAAAAACAGAACCAACATTTAGGTGCAAAACTGACTGATTTTTAAAAAATTCTCAAAATTCAGTAATTTAAGATAGAAATTCAAAACTAACTTCATTAGAACGGAAATCGCGTGCTCTTTCCGATGGTCTATCTATTTTTGTCGTACAATTATTTGAAACCATTCTAATGAGAAATTAGTGCGAAAAATCAACCAAAACAACACAAAACATTAAATAAAAAAAATTCTAGATTAAAATTTAAAATTTCGGCTTCGAGGTGCACTCAGTCACCATTACGACTATCTGTGTGCCAAATTTCATGGCTGTAAGTGCGATAGATTCGTCTGGACATCGCAGACAAACACACACACACGCACACAAACATTGCCTTTTATAAGTATAGATGGGCTAATGAATTGCCTTCTCATTTCATAATAAGTTTCTCAAATTTTTAAAAGTAAATATCACAGTCGACCTTGAAATGCTTTGCGTAAAGTCTTATTAATAAAAACTATTGTTTCTACCACTTTCATATAATGACATAAGGTTTTATGTTACTAATTCAATAGCCAAGATCTGTCCCTCACTGATCTAGCAATGCTCCGACATCACCAACAATACAATTCGTGACATAATACTGCAAGACGTTAAAAAGCATTATTTCAATGTTAGAGCACCTAAATTTCAGTCATTTTAAAAAAGTATTTGTCATTTTGTTTGTAATTTCAAAGCTCTAAAATAGTGAAATAAAATTTGCTATCGATGGATATAAATTTATTGCTATGATCAACAGCCCCCAAGAAATTTTAAATTATATTAATCATATATTTCAAATTATTTTCTATTTTTTAATAGAAAGTAATAAATCCCACATCAGTGGTGTACCATGCACGTAATATAGTTTGGACACCATGATGCATCAGATTAGTTATTGCAATTGTGATGATATAATTTGATATTTCTTGACAACGTTTGACAAGCAGAGAAGTACATTACAAGAAAAATTGTTAAACAACGAAAAACACATAACACAGAATGTTGTTCACCAAGAGGTTTTTTGAATAAAGAAAACAAGTAAATAAAAAAAAATATTTCCTGTCATAAAACGTTTATTTTATTTGTTTCCAATCAATGTTAAACATTCATCTCGCATATATATCTATTTAATCATGTCAAATTTGACGGGAAATCTCCTAAATGAAGAGGCAATTTTCGCGAGTCATGGTTTCTATTCAACATATTAACAAACTTAAATTTTGGGTTTGAATAGAAATTGATCAACTTGCAAAGAAGAGCAAAACCAACAGCATTATTTCCCTAAAAACAAATTTACAGTCCTTACAATAATTAACAATCAAACATGCAATTCACGACGACTTAACCAAACATAACTTTTAGCTAGATAAGCACTGTAAAAAATATGACTTCTCAATATCAACTAAAATGCTTATAAAAAACAACCTTTAAATTCCAAATTAAAGTACAAGTTCTACAAAACGAACTAATCAGCAGTAACACCATCAGCAATACTGAATAAAACTGCAATTCAAATTATGCATAGAAAAATATTACCTTTAATCCCTTTTCTAAAATTTCTTCAGCCTTTGGACCTCTGACTGTGCAGTGAACTGCAATTTTTTCATTTCTTCTGATACCGAAAGATCGCACTGTATATCTAGCTTTGGAAAAGACTGGCTGTTGACCTGTCAGTTGTTCCAACACCTAAAGGAAGAAAAAGTGTCATAATTATCAAATGTATCAATACTATGGTTAACATACTTCAAGAAGACGCTATACGGTAACACATAAATAGGATTTCTGTCAAACAGAACACTCTTGGACAGTAAATGAAAGTTACAACTTCGGATTGCATTTTTAAAAAAATATTTTATCACTATTTGATAGCCTGGAATTGTTCGGAATTAAAATACTCTTCTGTTTTTAATGAAAAAACTATTTTTTGTATAGAAAAATATAATGCATAAAAATTCCCTTTCTTCAAATTTCGTTCATACAGAGTGAAGTATAAGAAGGATTTTGACGAATGTTTTGGGACAATTAATTAAATAGTTATATTTTCATTAATACAAACAATATCAGTAATTGCTCCCGATATAAATTATGAACCGTCTGCTTTTAAACTTTTCTCTAGTATTCTCCCAGAATTTTATATGCTCTTAGCAACGTATTCTTGTTTTTAACAATAAAAAAATACACTGGAACTCAACTGAAATTTATATAACCAAAAAGCTATTTTTTAAACTTTAATATAGACCTTTCAAAATATATCACCAAAAAATGCAAAATCTTGCTTAATTTTTAATTAAAGTTTAAATTAACTTTTGGGCCTTTAAAAGTTGACATTTATCTTTCACTTCTTGTATAAAATCTTTACAGAAATAAAAAGAAACGAGTTCAAAGTCTCACCGTTGCTGGCAACGAAGTATCTGTGCGCATGCGCTCGATTCCCCTCGGGGCCAAGTGCTGCAAATATACGTTGGACTTTTGGAACAAAATCTTTTCTATCACTATTCCATGTTTCTTTCAAAAGATTGGTCACGAACATTAGAATTTCTGTCTAAGGTCAAATTGTAGTTGGCCACGTGACTGTGAATCATTCAATCAAAATTATTGGATTTTTGAGAGTAGAAACAGAAACGCATGCTGGCGAGCGTAAACAGAAACATGCTCTTTTGACACATTTTGGAATAGTTTAGTTTCTGCTCTCCCATGGGTTAAGATTTTATGAGAGATGTTCTGTCAAAAGTTTTTATGCCTTTCTTAAGTTTATTTAAACAGATATGCCTAAATGAATGCATTGTCTTTCCAAGGAGGTAATATGTAAATTTTTAAATGACATCTACGGCTCTTTCTGATGAGGATGAATTTTCTGAATTAGAAGAGGCTAGTACTAACATATTGGTTCCAACTCTGTCATGTCAGTGGAATCCTAAAGCAGAAGAACATTGCTAATAACTCAAATAAATGTGGTGATATTTATTTCTTTTATAAGTTTCTACTGAGCTGATTTATCCAAGAATGCCATGTTAAATCTATTTATATGAAAGTAGAGTGGTGCCGCTCAGACACACAATTTTTTTAATAAAATTATGCAACTACCCCAAAAGTTCATTACATACCATGACTTACCATTTTTCAAATAAAAAAAATTTTTATTAATTTTTTTTAGAATTCAAATTCTTAAATAATTTCCATGCCTCACTGCCCAACTTATGCAGTGCACAGTGATCCAGTATTTAAAATATAGAGGTGCAAAGAGAGACATGGATTTAGATATTAGAAACTGTTTTCCGGCATTTTCATTGCTTATAAAATAGTATATGGAGAAAATAAAATTTCTTGATTATTAAAACTAATTTAAAATTGATTAATAGTATCCATTTCTCTTCAATTCCACCATCACAATATATGTCCTTTACAACAAATCATATGTTACAATTCGAAATAATCCAAGAGAAATACCATCCTCAATTTGCACCATTCTACTGTTTTGATTATTACTGCTTGGCACTTAAAACCAATTATTAAATTTTGGATAGGAGATGAACATCAAATCGTGGAAAGAGCAACGCAAAACACTTGGTAATTGATACGGCGGCAATTTAGAATCCTTTTTACCGGCGAAACTTAGTACACATATAATAAAAGAAATGTTAAAAATTGAAAATCAAGGAGTAAAACCATAAGGAGTTTACACAGTGCTTGAAAATGAAAATCGTTTTCAAGAAGCGTACAATCCCCAAGTAATGTCTTAACCTTAACTTCTAATTTAAAAAAAAAAAAAAAAAAAAAAAAATTAAAGAAATAACCAAACAAAGGGAACTGCAGAAAATGACCCAATGCAATCTAAACACATTTAATTTCAATTACTAAGAGTTATACAATTTGTATGAACTTACTTTGGCAGCACGAGTCAGCCTATCACCAGATTCACCTACACAAATGTTGAGACACAACTTACGAATGCGCACTTCTCGCATTGGATTTTTTTCTTTATCCTTTCCACCATGTTTCAGAGCTTTCTGAAAAAGAAAATTAATAACTTCATATTAATTTCAATGCCTTTATTTACACCAATAAATGCTAATGGTGTGTATTGTAAACAAGAAATTGTATATTTTTAATGAAACCAAGTTATTAATTATATCAGCTATAAAACACTGGTATTTTATAATAAAGAACTGTTAGAAAGATACAACATCCATTTCAAGAATTGCCTCGCATCTTCATTATAAATTATACCATCATACAATAAAAGCCAGGAGATGAAAAATATAAGAAAGCTGATCATAATGTATCAAATGGTTCTTCCAAACTAATGCCATAATCTCAACGATGCTACGATATATGAATTTCGAGCAATTTTGGTACGTTTGCAAGGTAATTTCTTATACTACAAACAAAACGAATTCGCTATAAATACAAGATTTCTTCCAATAATTTATTTCGTGCATTGGCAAAAGCATGCCTCTCTTCAATACATAATTTCATTCCAGACTAGCTGAACATACCAACAATCAAAGAATCGCTACCATTTCTCAGTAAATTCACTATCCATAATAGGAGCTATTACTGAATTTACAATTTTAAAAAATAGATCTTAATAGCAATTGAAAATTACATCATGTTAATGTGGTAAGGGATACTTGTCCACTTGGCGCATATCAAAAGCTTAAATAAAATTTCCGCAATTTCGGAGAAACATTATACACATGTAATATATGTTAACAATTTAGAAGTTGTCATGTAAACCTTCCCAATAGCTACACTTTTAACATAAGTAGAAACCTACTTTTTAGTAACTATATTGGGATGATTTAGTATTTCTCTTTTCACATTACATCTAATTTGCATAACATATAAAATGACGTTAATAATATAATACTGTCTATGGTAGAATACAATATATTTGAAGATAAATTATTATGACTATACTGTATTTTGTGTCGTAAAATTTTTTTTTCTCGGGCCATTATGGTAAACAATAATGCATTAATTCGAAAATATGAACCTTATGAAACATAAATATAACATAAAATCTGTTGCTTGATAAATTATAAAACGGATGAAAAAAGATATAACACTTACAGGCGCTGCAACCTTTAATTTTCTCGTGCCTTCCTTCACCATTTTAGACGATTTTAGGTTTACGATTGCAGGCAAGTTATTTCACGTCCATGCGCCGATGCAAACGTTTCCAAAGTTACAGTTAAAGTGTCTTTAGTGAGACATCATACCGAAAGAGTAACGGTATGCTATGTACAAAGCCTAGAGAGGCTGTTGCTTGGTGTATTTCCTGAATTACGAAATAATGTAGATGATAACAAAATTTCTTTTAAAATACAGATTGCAGAGAAAAGGCTACAGTTCAAAATGAAACGGTAAAAAAAGCATCATATAAAAAACAGAAAGAAAAGTAGTTAGGAATATTTTTATTTATATCAATATGATAAATGAAAAATGTTTTTTTATCACAATTTTCAATATTTAAAGAAATAAAGACGTTCGATATATTTTTAATAACAATTTTTTAATAAATTTGCTTTACATACATTAATTGAAATAAAGTGAATTAAATTTTATTCGAACCAGAGCCAGAACATTGTTTGTTTACATTCGTTTGAGAACCGCGCTGGAATGAAAAAAAGGAAAAACAACATCTAATAAAATTACAAATTTCATGTTTTGTTTCTGATTTAAATTTATCCAATATTTAAATGGATTTAAATTCTCGTTTAAAAGTTATTGAGGATTTAGATAGATATTTATCAGAAAAGAAAAAAATTCTGTCTGATATTTGCTGCGACTTGGGATGGACCGAAGAATCTTTAAAGGAGGAAGTTAGTTATTTTCTCTACTTTCCATCTCCTTACAGATGATTACGTGCGAAAACAATAAAGCTTATTTAGAAATTGACTCTTGTCCGCATCTGAATGAGTTTGATATCTGTTCATTATTTTGTAAAAATGTATTGGGTAACTATGTATTGAAATCGGTCTTTTTAAAAAAAACATTTAATATTCAACTTAATGTATTGATGCACTAGAATAAGAAAACAAAATTTCGGTTCTAACAGAACTATACTAATATATTTTTATATACATCAAATTATATTACAGGAAAGAGAACCAATGTTTAGAAATGAACAAATTGCCTATAAAAATTTTTCATTTTTCCTCTAAAAAAAAACCCCTTCAAATTTTATTAAAAGAATGCCTTCCATGAAATCTTTTCAACATGCAGAAAATAAGCAGCATCTTCATGCCTTCAGTTTTTAAGAATGTGGAAAAACTTGCAATTAAATATTTTTTAAAACAATGAAAACATTGCATTACAGAAATAAAAGGCCTTGTAATCTATATTAAAAATATTTTATAGTATTAACAAATAGCGATTTGGCCGAATAATGAATATTCAACGAAATTTCAGGCCGCATACCAAATTTTAAAAAACGTATCTTTTTTGATTGTAAATGAAATATTTTTCAAATTTTATATGTCCAAAATTAAGATTAAATAAAATTGAGTTTTTATTATTTGTATATTTAAAAAATGTTAATATCTTTATATATATTTGCAATATTTTAAATACCTTAATTCCAATAATAAGAAATGAGAAACTTCCTTCATTTTGAGATTGCTTCAAAGAAATAAAGTCATAATTTCAGAACATGAACAATTACAAACACAGAAGAAAATTAAATGGATAAATTAAAATTAGTAGAAAGTAAATTCCTATTTTGATAAAGAACTTCTAATAGGATGGAGTTAATAATTAACTCCACTAATTAATTAATTTTCCACTTAATTGGTGGGAAAAAAAATTTCCAAGGTTTGCAAATTTAGCAAGAAAATATCTTTCAGCTCCTGCAAACAATATATAGTGACCGTTTATTTTCTGAAGCTGGTAATATATAAAAAATCACATGGAACAGACATCTATAAATGATATGCAACATTATTACATACACTTATATATTAAGCAACTTAAACTTGGATAAATGTTAGATTTTTTTTATAATATATGCACCAAAATATAATTCAGCAATATTCTTTATTAAATGTATTTAAAACAACATTTTTAAAAAAATTTTTATCCTGAATTTATTCTGCCGAATATCTGTTTAGCATTCGGCCAGATAGAGTATTCAGGAAAGTGCCAAATAGGCCTCATGCTTAATATTTGCTACATGCCTAGTTGATATTATATGTGTATGAAACCAAACCAAGTAGACTCTCTCCTGAAAATGCTGAAAAATTATTGTTATGCATAATAATTTCTGGCTTTGCAATGATAAATTATTTGTAACTGTAATAAATACACCTAAGCAACTTATAAATGGGTAAATGCTAGAAGATTTTTTGATAATAAACATACTGAAAAGTAATTCTGCAATATTCTTTGTTAAATGTGTATTTAAAAGCACATTAAAAAAAATTATTATCCTGAATATATTTGGCCGAATATCTGTTTACTATTTGGCAAAAGGGCCAAATACTGAATAGTTGCTGAATATTTATTACATCCCTAGTATTATCAAGACTGGAGAAAAATCACGTCATTGGGTAGTTAATTTTTGGAATTTCACGGTGATGTAAAAATCTTTTTTTGAATGATAATATTTCTAAAGTTATTCTCAAATACTCCAAAATTCTGTTAATTTTTATTTAAGTAAAATTTTTTGTTCCAACATGCCTATTCCCACCCTCCAATGTATATTTGTGCCAAATTTGGTAACTCTAGGTTTAGAAGTCTAATATGTAGAGTACCAACAGACAGATGCACTTTTATTCTTATTAGATATTTTTTGTCAATATATGTCAAATTTCTTGGAAAAGCAGTGGATGTCTGCTTTCACTATTGACAGTGGCAGATTTTTGTCAATATGAGGTCACAGGCGCAAAACTGACTTGAGGCCCCCTCCTCCTACCCAGTGTCGCAAATTTGCCGTCACCTTAGCACTATGATGAATGTCGAATAGGTTTTAAGGCCCACTCCACCTACCCACAGTCACAAATTTGCCTTCAAGTTAGCACTACTGTGTACGCCAAATGGGTTTTGAGGCTTCCTGGATTCTCGAGACACAAGGCGAGAGCCTCTAACGCCTGTGCGAAAAACCGAAACTGACTATGGATGTTCAGTTTTCTTAGATATGACATTTTAGACTAATAATATATCATAATTAAGCAAAGGGGCATTTTGAGGATATTTTGATTTCATCTGAAAGTTGAATGCTTAATTCTAAATTAAAAAGTGTAATTCCATAATTTATTTCATATTTTGTTTGAAATCCACTGTTTGGTATTGTTGATATGCTTTTGGTGGTACAGTGGAGTTTGCAGCTACATTAACTCATAGCAACCATATTGGAAACTATTTTCAACTTTATAATGTCGTTCTCAATTTTTTTCTTAAATTCTAAAATATAATGTCATTGGCTGACTGAATAAGACTTTGGCAACATTAGTTTATTTAAAACAGCAATGAGTTTTGGTCTTAAATGAGAGAAAAAAAACCCCTAGCTTTTTGGAAAGATAGGTAATAAAAGAAATCTTTACAATTTTATATAATTTACCTTGTTTATATAGAATGAGTATTATTGTAATGTAGTTTTCATCATTTAGTTTACTTTTTCAATGGTAGAGGTTTTATCTAATAGAGCTATAACATCCCTTTGCAATTATTAGCGAAAATATCTTTTTTATTTTTCATAAACGTGATTGACTTTTCCATACTGAGATCAATGATATGATAAAAATGCAGATCAAATAAGTTATTAATTACTTCCAGTAAACAAATATTAGGAGTGAGAATTGGTTATTTTCATATGGATCTTTCATTTAATTTGAATGAAACGAAGCATTATATGAACTGTTACACTTTATTGGTTTCATTGATGAAAAGTTTTATTTTGTTTACATGGTATATAATGATTAAATAAGGTTTTTACTCTACTTTAATGCTAAAGCAATCCTTGTCAAGAAAAAGCATTCCAGATTGGAATCTAACCAGTTAGCTCTTTCTTTCTTTCCTTCCTGTATAAAAATTATTTTTATCGGCTTAATTTTTTCCCCACCAGTATGGTTTAACGGTTGCACAAAGAAAATTTATTGGACTGAATAAGTACAACAGTTTTTTATTACTTTTGTTATAAATCAGTTACTAGTATAAATTAAATCATTATTCTTAGAAAAAAATGAACATAGTTTAAAGAAAAGTTTTAGCACTGCAGCAAAAATACTACTGGAAAAGCAGGAGAAGGCAGACAATGATGTGTTACAAAAATGCCAAGTTAGCATTCATCTCATTTTCTAAAATAATTGGATTCAGAATTATAAAATGCTGTTCATTTAATTCAGATCAAAGGCAGAGCATTTAATATTAGGCATTTAATATTTGTCTTATAAAAGGCTCCTTTTTATATAACTGTTTAAATCCCCATGAATGCCTGAAAACATTTCTTAGATGACATGATGTTCCTGTGGGTAGATGAAGCAATATGCTTTATAAATTCTTCTATCCATTATGTCTTTTTTTCCATTTTTGTAGGGTTCTTTTATCATAATTTTTGATTTCATATTTAAAGGAATTTTTAATTGAAAATTAATTCTTCATTATTAAAAAGAACCTGTCTATTTATCTGAAGTAATTAGTTTATTTATATGTAACATCATGCTCATTTCTAATTTGTAAAATAATGTGCAATTAATTTTATTCTTGCATATGTGCATTTTTACACATTTATTAATATTAGAAGTAGTTTGAAATTACATTGATATATGAAAAAAACTTATTGAAGTACAGTTATTTCATTTTTTTTTTAGTGACAAGTAAAATTATTTTGATCAAGTTTCTTGGTTTTATATTTCTAAAGTTGAATCTTACTGCTTTGTATTATAAATCTAACATATTTTAAGTAATTGCAACATACTTTTTACTAAGGATTTTTATTCTAGACAAAAGTTCAGTGTCCTCATAATCCAGGACACTGGATTCCAGAATCTTCTCTTGACCGTCATATTGAACTATGTGCTTGGATTAAAGATGGTTACTTAAAAGAAGAAATGGTAAGGAAGTGTTATAACAATTACAGAAATAATAATAATAGTTTTTTTATTTTTTAATATGTTAAATTCTTATTTTAATCTTCTGTAAATATTCTGAAAAAAATTCTTGCTTTATTTCTTTTTTAAGCATTGTTCTTTACCTTACGTTCTTACATTCTGAATTCAATCAGTGAAAAGGAACAGAGAATAACAACTGATTCCTTGCTATAAATCAGTATTTTTTTTTTCCTTTTGCCACATATGCATATTAAAATCTCTGTTGAGTATTTGTTGATAATTCATTAAATCTATAGTTGAAAAATTCTTAATCTGATGCAATGTTTTAATGAATTTTCAAATGGATTTATTTTTCTGTTTTCTATTATAGGATAGGTTTTAAGAATAGAAGATATGTTTATGATGCCTATTAGAATTTTTGCATGGATTATCTACTAATTAAATTTTAGTAAAATTTTTAATTTTGGAAATGATAAGAAATCTATAATGAATTTCTTTGTCAATTTACTGTGTACATTAAACAACACAACAGATGTTTGCATTTAATATGCTTTAGTCGGAGATTTTCTGTTCTGACCATATACTTTTCTTATCATGCTATTTTATATGTATTGGGAAGAAGATATTTATATTCATTAAAAATATACGTCATATTTTTAAATTCTAATTATTCATGCTTATTAAAAATATTGTCCGTTATGAATTTTTATTCTGCTCTTTGTATTGACCATATAATATTTTGATGAAGTAGGAAATTGTTTTTCTATTTTTCAAGGATTTGAGGAGAGACAGCTCAGTTCTATAATGTGTATGTGAAATTCTAATCATTTACTGATACAGAAGCTATACCAACTTGTGAGAAAAAGGCTAAATAATACATTACCAATATTTTGTAACATGTGATATAATTTAAATATGGTATTTTAGTATAGCAGACAGGATTACATATTACCTTTTTTTGAGAAAAAGGAAGAAATTTAGAAAAATTTCTAATTTTTACTCTTCATTCTTAATTGGTTGCCTTAACTTGGTTGTGAATATTCTTCACTATATATATATATTAAATGTGAGGTTCTGTTTCTTTGTAAAATATTGTTAAAACTGTCTAAATCAGGAATTTTCTTGAATTTAAGTTTTCTGAGACTTTTGCTTCTGAATTTCATTCTATCTACCATTTAACTGACTGTTATCTCCTATTTTTAAGACCTTAGTACAAAAAGAAAAGTTTATATTGGAAATGTACTTTATAAGCATTTTTTTCTTTCAATATAATGCATTAGTTTGAAAAAAAAAATTGTGTATCTTTTTAAAAGTATTAATTAATAAAAAATTCAATCCCATTTTCATCTGAAGCATTTTGTCGCCACTATAAAATTGAAATATAAATATAAAAATTAAGTACTAAGTAATGATAAATGAAAAGAAATTTCATTCCAAATAATTTTTCAATGATTTTCAGTTAAATATTTAAAGTCAAGATGATTTTCTTTTATTTGTGCCCCAAAACATTGACAAATCTGAAATAAGATGACACTGAAAACTTTCTGTCTCCATATTGTTCTACAGAAAGGCTGCTTCAGCTTGCGATCTGCAATTTAAGAAGTTTAATCTAAAGGAATAAATATGATGCTTGTTATGGATGTTCTTCCCACATCTTTTATTTCTCTCTCTTTCATCTCTTTTTTTTTTTTTTTCCCTTCCACGTCATTTGGTTTTTTTTTTTTTTTTTTTATTAGAATCGATTCCAGACATGGTTCCAAATAATCACCCTAAACTTGTTTGATTAGATTTAAACATTTAGGGTAATTATGAAATGTTTTTTCAATCTGTTTGATATTAACACAGGTTATTTATATTTCATTATTTAAAAAAAATAATACTTTGAAACTAGTTGTTAAAACATTTTATTGATATTATCTTTTCCTATCTTATTATGATCTATAATTTAATTTTGAATTTTGTTTGTTGTATTTAGGAAAAACAGCCTCCAAATTCAACATATTTTTATCAGAAGGCGCCATCAGTGGTTTCCTTAACTATTGGTAAGAACACAATTATGTTGTATAAAAAAAAATCTTAAGATAATTATTTGTAAAATGAACTCTTTGATTTTCATTGCCTCTTTTAAACTTGGATTATGGGAATTTTTATGATTTCAGAGGCATTTATAATATATATGCTTTCATTATTAGGTTCATGTAGAAAATAATTACTTCATTGATACAAACTTTAAAAAAAATACAACTTTTAATAAACATTTGTTTTTAGCATTTCATTTAGATAGAAGCATTTTCTTTTTACATTTTATAGTTCACTTATCAGGCAGAGTTCCAAAATGTTTACTTTGTATTGACAAAATGTGGTTTCCATTGCTTTTACTTTTTCTTGAAACCTGTTTACATTACCAAGAAATCTGTTTTTTTTTCAATTCTTTATTATCTAAGTTATAAGAACTATTAAAAATCTGTTTAGTGTCTGCCAAAATGTTTTTATAAGTATAATGGCTTTTCTTAATTTTTAAAAATCTATTTTATCTAATAGCTTACTCAAATGGCTTTTGATTAGTTACTTCAATATTTATATTCTGTTTTTTTTTTTTTTAGTTTTTAAACTCTTTCACCAGTAACCATATTTTTATTTCTTAAATAGAAAATAATTTCAAATATACATATTGATTTTGGAAGTTTGTACTGCTTTTAGATTTGCGTAAAAGTACTGCAATCAATACATTTGTCACTCTAATATATCCTAATGAATGAGTTTTATGTCATATCGAACAGAAAATAATATGCTAACTTTTGTTTTTCTCTTATTAGATAAAGAAATCCAAGCAAATATTTTAATAGAGAAAGGACTAATTGAGAAAAGTAAGTATTGGAAAATAATGAGAATTTTCAATTCAATGTTTATAAATGCGCTTTAAAAAATGAAATTTTAAATGTTTCTATTTCATGATGAAGGTTAGCTAATTTTCTGTTCAACACTAAATAATATGCTAGTATCATAAGATTTCATAGGTATTTCATACTAAATGCAGCTCTAAGTAATCTAACATCATATTTAATCTTAAATATTAATGTAAGTGGATGAAACTTACATTTACATGGTGGCTTTATTTATCAAAAAATATATTTTCGAAACATTCTTCAGTAGTTTTATTAATATAAAATTTTAAATACAAATACAGTTGGAAGTTAAATTAATAATGCAAACTGCAGCTTTGTACAAAATCGGTTTATACAAAGTTTATTCATTCTAAAAAGTGAATAAAGATTTTTAAACTTTCTGTAATTAATTAGGAAACTAGAAACAGCAAATTTCAGATATTGTGAATATCAAAATTAGGGCTATGTTTTTCATATGTAGTTTTAGTTTAATATATGTATATTAAACTGGTATTATCAAAGTGGTATGTATTTTGGTGGCATGTATCGTATTTTTAAATGGCCAAGTCATATACTGAAAAAAATTATAATTTACATCAAACAAAATTATGAAATAAATAATTTATTTTCCGTGAAGATGTTTTAATCTTCTGTCCTTCCTTGATTAGCTTTAAAAGCTCATCTGAATATTTTTTTGGCACTGTGTATAAATACAAAACCATTTTAGTTCAATGTATTCTGGTGTAAATATGTTACCATTGTTTTCTTTGGTGCTTTCACCTGTTGCTTTGAATTATCATTTTAATTGTTAAAATATATATTTCTTATATGGTCTCAGTCAATTTGATATTTTCAACTCTGTACATCATTCAGTATACTTCACTAAGTAGAACTATGTATTAAAAAATTTTACTGTCCTAAATTTTGTGTCCTGAAGTCAGATTGTTAATTCTAGTTCATTTATGTGAGAATGAGCTTAAAAGTTAACTATTATTGTATAACCATATACAAGGTTATACTTTTCTTTGTGAATTTCGACGTACAATGAAAGTTTTATTTTAATATTTGAAGCAAAGGATATCAAATATGCAAGTCATCTAGAAAACAAAAACTTAAAATTTTTTGAACTTATTTTTTATACCACAAGTGAATAAATCAAAGCCTTTTTATATGTTTTAATGGACTTTTATCAAAGAGCTTGGTTATTTCTCTTACTATCAGACTGTTAGCATTAGTACTTTAAACTATTGTGTGGTTAGAATTAAAGCATGCCTTGCTAGATGCACATGAATACCAAATCTTAGTGGTATGTATTTCAGAATTTCATGAGATGAATAAAAAAAAAGAAGAAACATTGAATTTTGGTGTTTAGGGGGACATGGTAAAAAATGATTTTTTTTCTTATTATAAAATTCTGTCTTGTTTTTTTGTATACGTATTAACTGAAATGATATTTGAGTATCTTTTGCATTTCTATATCAAAGTTTGCTCTGTCATTCAATTTTGGAACTTTTTTGCATCACTTATTTCCCCTTCATTCTAAAATGCATTCTTTTGAGATTTGGTGTCCTTTCATGACTGTTCTTATTTCTTTCTCTGAATAAGAATACTTTAATTTTAGCCACCTGGGTACATTCCAAATTTGATTAAAAAAAGTTGTCATTCAAGTGATTACACTAATTAACTGAATACAAGTACAGTTTTAATGTTATGGAGAAAATGAAAAATTCACTTGTGAAAGCCAGTTTTACTTTCAACATTTATATTTGGTCTCTTACGCATGTTCAACCATTACACTCACACTATCTGATGATTGGTAATCTGAAATTTTTTTAACATTAATTAAATTTTATCAAACTGCAGTGAAATAATATGGTCTGTCATTTTTAATTTTGTGTATATTTAAAAATAAAATATTCCGTTAAACCTTTTTTTTTCTCCTAAAATTGTCAGATGTAGAAAATGTTTCATTGAAAATAATTCTCAATTTTTTAAAAAAAAAGTTACAAAATTCTAGTTTACCACAATACCATGATAATTTTGATGCATTTGTTTTTGTTAATTATCTTTTCTTAGGCAATACAGTATGATAACTTGTCTCTTAGAGCTCCTGTGCATTAGTTTTGTTTCATAGTATATAAATAGAATTTTAGGCTTCCCATATTACTGTGCATTGAGTTTATGCTAATGCACCTGGTTCATATACGCAGTTGAGAAAATAAAGATAAACATACTTCACTGTATTATAGAAAGTATTTATTTTCTTGCTGAAATTTGTATTATACTAATAATAATCCAAAAATAAATGATGCTTTGAAAGTAGTTTTGGAAATTTAGCTCTGTTTATACTTAAAGACAAATATAATGCAGAAACGCTTTAAAAACTTGTCACAATAATTTAACATTCTGTAAAATATCTTCCAAGGCAGGAAAAGTTATAGTTATCGGGAAAGTATAAATTATTGATATAGAAACTAAAAATTTGCTTTGTTTGTAATGTAAAGACAGATTAGAAAATTTTAAAAAAGAAGAAAATTATTAGTTTTAGTATTCTTAGAAAAAGCTGATTATCTTTCAGAAAAATATTTTATAGCAAAGACAGAAGATTTTGGCCTATTCATTTAAGTGGTTACTTGCAAGGAAGCAAATGTTACTTATGTAATAACTTCAGTGAATTATAATGAAAGTGATTACTTTTAAAAATATAATAGAATCTCCTTTGGCTTGTTTTAGATGTGCAATAATATTTTATTTTTAAACTTGTAAAGATATATGGATTTTATCTGTTATGTTATATGTTATTGGAGCAATTTATCAGTGTGGCATATCCATTACATTAAAAAAATATATTGATTTTTCTGCAATAAAAAAATCTGAAATGCATTAAAAGATTGTTACTCAAGTACAGTCAAACTTTGATGAACTATCACCTTTGAGGGAAAGAATAAGTATAATGTTATAAACCACGGTTTATGCACATTTATTTTCTGTTGTTTTTCCAAGGCAAGGCCTTTCGATAGTAATGTTAAGTGCTTAGTATTAATTTAATTCAGCTGTGGTTTAACAGGGTTTGATTGTATTTTGTTACAAAATATTTTCATTATTTATGGGCTTAGTCTAAAAATTTAATATCTTTTTTTGCAGTTTCCTGCAGGTATAAAACTGATGGTCTTGTATTGTACAGAACAATTTTTGTATCCTCTTTTAATGAATATATCCTTTTTACTGTCATTTTAAAAATGATATTCTGTGTCTTTTTTATTTTTTATAAAAGAATTTAATTTAAAACCACATCTTATTGGCTTTTTGTTATAAAAACGTTTATCAAAGTTAAATAGTACACTGATTAGATTTTATTCTTTTTTTTTTACATTTAAAGCATAATATTGAGTGTGCTTTTGCAGTAAAAACCAAGATTATTAATTGCACAACAATTTAATGTTTACAATTTATTTACTGTTTATACTCATTTCAAAAACTATGAAAAGAAGCATACTAATTAAAGAACTTTGCTTTGCATTTCATTGTTTAAAAAATTGTGCACAATTTATATTGATAAACTATTTTACTTCTTTTCAATATGATGTCTAGTTTGTATATATAAAAAAAAATATTAAATTATCTTGTCTTTTGGTGATAACTGTTTAAATTCTTTGACAGTTACCTTTCATAAATAATTTAGACCAATTATTTGTGGAGTAGTTGTGCTGTATTGAAGGAGCCTGAAGAGTTTATTTGTTTTTGAAAATCTAATGAAACTAAAAGTGAACAAATTGTGCGTGGTTATATGAAGGAATAATTTGCAAAGGACAGATTTTTGAGTTTATTCTTGATATAATGTCTTAAAGTATTCTTTCAAGATCTGCGTTAGTACCTTATTTAAGAGGGGGAAAAAAAGTACTATAATCTTTCACAAATTAATTGGCTTAAAGCACATTTCAAATGAATCATATTTATGATCTTGTTTAGAGATGTCATGGGTAATTGGATATAAAATTGGTAATTTTTTAAAGAAAAATGGTTGATGCGTAACTAAATTTTAATGGATATGACAATAGTTTTGTATAACATTTGTTCACTATCCCATTAATAATCTTCATTTTCTGTAAAACTTATTTAAGAATGACTTTTTTGTACTAAGTTTATTCTACTTTTATTCTATTATATTTACTGTATCTTTTTATCTAATTGGTATCCTTTACAATCTTCAGTGTTTCTTTGACCATGATTATGAATCGTTTTTGAGTTTGTTCTCCAATTTTTTATGTGGTTATTTTTTTAAACAAAAATAAACTATTTTATGAAAACTGTTTATTATAATCATAATTGTGAGAAATTTTGCATGACTAGCAAGGCCAGATAAAGCTCAGTAGGCAATGCAAATTTTGGGCTTCCTCCCTTTCCACTTACAAACCAAATATTTTTTATTCATTTTAGTATAATATATATACAAGCATTTTTAAGTGAAAAATATTCTCACAAACTAAAATAACAAAACATTACATTAATTGCGGGTCACCTTCAAGAGAGTTAGTTTCAGTATCTCACCTATAAAAATTTTTTAGAGTAATTTTAAACACAACGGTAAAAACAAAACTTTTTAACATTCTAAATTCTCTAATACAAAGTTTGCTAGGGTTGTTGACTTGTGAATCAGTCAGCCAACTGGAAAAAAAAAGAGACTATTTTGATCTGCAATTGAATTTGAAAACATGAAAAAAACCCTAAGGATAATGTTCTGAAATTTAAATGATTCTTGATTTTAATTTAAATATGTTAGAGTGCATGGTTGTTGTAAATCAAATGGAAGCACAAAATTGGATTACCTTGAAAATACCACAAACAATATCGAAGCCTCGGGGCCCCCAAAGTTGCGGAGCCTTTAGGCAGTTGCCAACTTTACCTGTTTGATAATCCCACTCTGATGTTTAAACATTTGGAATATTTTAATCCTACTGGTGCAAGTTAGTCGTGGATATAAAACATTAGCCATTTCACATAGAAACAAAGTTTAGACAGAATATTTGCTATTAACTAATGCTATGGAATTTCTGAGATATAAGATAGTACAGTGGAATTTCAGGAATGTGAACCCCAGGAATCCGAAATTTCATATTATCCAAACACTATTCTTAATTTTCTGAAGAATTTTTATTAAAAAAAATGGAGGAAAACAACAATTAGTAATCAGAAACAAAGCTAATGTTTATTCCCAATTTAAAGGAAATATTCGAATCAATATTTATATGAATGAATACAGCACCTTATTCGTAAAAACAAAATCGATTATCTTCTTTTGAGGTAAAGAACTAAACCTGCTTGACGATGCGAATCATAGCTAGCTCTTTCCGTACTCTTTCACAGAGTACCCAAAGTCAATACTCTACTGCATTTGGTATATCAGGAGTATTTTACCAAATTTTCTGGTTTATCCAAATTTCTCGGAATTCGAACAGAGGTCATCCCCAATTAGTTTGGATTCCCCAGGTTCTACTGTATTGCCATATTATTTTCAGTTGCTTGTAATCGATAACTAAACATCATTGCAAAAGCAGTGGATTCACTTTGTTTGAATGTTATTAATAGTCATTCTTATAAAATACTAATCCTAATATACATCCTGATGTTAATTATATGCAACCTTTGATGAGTTTTGTCTTTGATTAATCATAAATGGCATTGATATACCAAAAAAGTTTGACATGTTTATTGCCATCCCAGTTTTGAAAGAAATTGATCGGTCACGAGTTATCTCGTGATTAGCAGCAAGTATGATAGATGAGATTGCTTTCATTCTTGTAATTACTATGCAAAGCCCTTAAAGGATAATGAACTTTTTAAAATGATATAGAACTATATAGCAGAAGCATCATTTCATTCCTTTATTCAAATTTATTTGTCTTTCATTGTAAATTCTACATATTTATTCCTCTTTTAGAGCCATTGGATGAAATGCCTGATGTTCCAAAAACTGTTGATCGTTGGACAGTTGAATTGAATCCAGAACAAAGATTAGCTGAGTACGATTATGTCATCGCAGAAGCCAAGGCAGTTAACAAAGCTGAAAATGATACTCTGGAAGATTTAATGTTTGATTTTGAAAAGAAAAATGATCAAGGTTAGATTAAAATTGGAGAAGTTTTTTAGCATGATTTTATTGTGTTGTTTCTGAAATTCAATTTTTGATGCACAGATATTCCCTTTCTAATGTTACATTTAAGATCTTTGCTTCTTTGAAAGACCATAAAGGAAATAAATAAACTCAAAAGAAAAATAAATCATGTAAATTAAATGAATGAAGATAATTTTTTAGAAGATTTAAATAGATATTCCTGTTAACATTTGAGCTGTGGTGTCAAATTGATTGACTGAGTGTTTGTGGATTGTGAATTCAAGACCGATTTCATTTAAAGAGACACTGTGTTTGTGGGCCTGGAGTAGGTTAAGTCTGGCATTTGGTTAATGCTATTCTCACATTGTAGTAGACTGGAAATTTGTAGATCAGAGGGCCAGGCCAGTTATTGTCCTCATCATCTGACCACTTTTACCAAAATAGCCTGTGTATATGTTCAAATTGGGACATTAATCATGCAAATAATTGCATGTTAATTTTTTTTGTTGTCAGTTTGCATTTGCAAGTCCACAGTGTTTTAGTCATACCAAA
Organism: Araneus ventricosus; assembly: GCA_013235015.1. Taxonomy (NCBI): domain Eukaryota; kingdom Metazoa; phylum Arthropoda; class Arachnida; order Araneae; family Araneidae; genus Araneus; species Araneus ventricosus. The sequence goes on along the minus strand of BGPR01008667.1, from coordinate 37,752 downwards.
GCAATTTACCAAAAAGTTTGGCTGTTCTGTACATTAAATATTTTTAGAAAGTTATCTGAATATTTTAATCAAATGATTTGATTGGAAGTCATAGAGTTTCTTTCTTCATATTTTTCTATTTTATCATATTAATTTTTTTTATCTAAGAGTTTCATTATACTAAGCATGCATTTTATACCTTAGAGGACCGACCAAAAACTCAGTTGGAGATACTGGCAGAACAAAGGGACTACAAGCGTCGACGGCAATCATATCGAGCAAAGAATGTGCACATTACCAAGAAATCTTATACTGAGGTTAGTTATTCATTGTACACAAATTAAATAGAGTAGTCGTTCCCATTTTTTTTATACTTAAAAGGATCTTTGGACTTTGAAACATTAAAAAAAAAAAAGCAAGAACTGTGTATATGGTCATTTTCAAAAAATATTGAAGGACTTGACAGTTCTTACACATTTACGATATTTACATTTTGAATGAATGTTTTGATCTGATTTGTTTCAAATAGAATATTACATTTGCACTCATTTATATTTATGTAAATGGCATTGTATGTCACAATCAACAAACTAAAGTTCATGGGAATAATTGAACTAAAATTTGTCTTTAACTGAATTCAGCCTGTTTAAATTTGAATGGAATCTTATTTTACCTTAAGATGATTTTAGCAATAGTAAATTTATCAAAATTATTGTTTTTGAAGTGCTGAGAAGTTTTTAAAGTAGAAAATAGTTAATTTTCTCTTCTTGTTAGTATTTGTTATCTGAAAAAAAGACTAAATTTGATCTTTGTCTTTTTGTGCAATGATTATTTTTTCTTAACAAATTTATATCAACTTTTTACATTAAAAAACTTTTGAAAATTTTTTTGGCAAAAATTAATGAATTTAGCAATCTTTTACTAAACATGACATTATTCATCCATAAGTTCAAATTTTATATTTTGAGAATAACATTTTCAAAAATATCATTCATACTTGATTGGGAAATGACTGCTGAAAGAGAAAATTATCAAATATATTTTAACTGTTAATCATCAGTTAATATATAGACAATGAGGTTGCTTTTCATTTCTATATAAGCATTAATATGAGAACTGATAATAGAATTGGGTAATCCTTATATAAACCTGATTGTCATCTTCTGCATGTTTTGTTGTTTTGATTGGAAATATTTATTTATTCATTTATTTGTTTTTTAGGTTATGAAAGAAGTGATAGAAAATCAGATTACAATGTTGACTGAAATGAGAAAGGAAGAAAATAATGAAAAGTATGTGCCTTATTTATTTTTTTGTTCGTATAAGAATATTCATGTTTTCTTGTTTGTTTACTTCAGTTTTTTGTATTGAATTTCTTTGACTTTTTACTTCCTTTGAATGATTTTTTTTTTTGTCTTCCTTTGTTTTTTGTATGCAGCGGCATATTTTGTGTGATTCTCAATATATTCATGTTTTTATAAACTCATTCATAAAAGTAAATGTTTTCATAAATAGGAATAATGTAAGAATACATTGGAAATTTATTCTATACCTCATTTAGCTACATTCCTTACATATCTATTATTTATATTTGCTGCAAATGGTAAATGCATCCCTAATTTTTTATTGTATCAATATAAACTTTGATATATGTTTGTTTCATTAGATTGATGCTTTCTGGCATTTATGTTATCTTCAAAAATTTAAATTATTTTGGCTGCCAGCCATAGGTATACCATGACCTCATATTCCTCTTCATCATCAGATATTTCAATTTATTGCTTGATTCATAATGACACAATTAAATATTTATTTCAAACATTCTTTAGTTATGGGCTTCTGAAAGTAGGAGGAATGGTCCTTAAATCTGTATTTCTTGTGAAGAAGTGTGAAAAGGCATTACTTATATGTATAAAGGCATTTTGTTACCTCCATTTTTGGTTTGTGTATATGCTCATATATGTTGGGCAAATTGAAAAGTGCATTCACTAAAAAAGAGAGAGAGAGAGAGAGAGAAATATAACACTTAACTCTGTAAAAAAAGAGAATAAAAATTACCTATAGTTTTATGGGATTTATGTAGGACAGTTTGTAAAATCATGAGTGGCCACATAAAAAGAAAGCAGTTAATAAATTATTTGCCGTACTGTTAAAGTGATCTAATAGATAATTTGCAGTGACATTTTCGATGGACAATTTCAAATAAAAGGACAAAGTTATTTTGATATTGCCCCTTTTATTTTAAATTCTTGTTTGCATCTCTGAACACATGAAATCTTCGCCAGTTTCAGCTGAGCTGCAATTTTTAAAAAAAGAAAACAGACTGCTCTTCTGCAGGGACCAGTTTAGATGGAATGGAGAACCCAATGCCAATCTATGTGGACAGTTTGTTAATATATTAACTTCTTTAAAATTATTAATTCCTGTTTTTCTCGTGTTAGCTTAACTGTTCAATAAATATTATTAAATTTTCTGCATCATTAAATGTATATTCTTCAAAAGTCATTCATAGTATTTTGAATGACATTTTTATTAAATACTGAAATAAGCCTATAAAAACCAAGAAAAAATGTTTATGATCAGTACTTTATACTTACTTTGATTAATTGTAATACATATATTTCCATTTATAATACAAGTGGAAAATGTAGTTTTATTATTGCATTTCATCTAAAAGTTATTGTAGAGCCTTGAAATTCTTTTTAATCCAATTGAAAAGATATTTGAAAATGTTAATTCATAAGTTCGCCTCAATATATATACTGATATATATTTAGATTTTAATTGACTGATATAACATAATGTAGATTGGATATGTTATTATTTATACATAGATTAACAGACTAAATGAACAGCTTTTATATTATTTTCAAAAATAATGTATAATTCTTATTGATAATAACAGTTTTTAAATTAGAAATAGCTCAATAGTGGGAACCTAAAATTACTGCATTGAAACCAAAGATAAGAGGAAAATTGGTTTATTTTCTCTTTGTGGACAAAAAAGGAAATTCTAAAATAGAAGAAGGAAAGTAGAAATGACAAATGGCATTTTAAGATTAAATTATGCCTGGGCAGTGTTATTTTTTCAACTTCTCGGCATATTTGGCTTTAAAAAGGGAGATTATACGTGCTATTATTTTGTCTTAATTAAACTCCTTAAAACTTGAGTCTCGACATCTACAATGTCCTACTACACCCCACTACTGTGCCACTGGAAATAAGCCACTTTGATGCAAATTTATCCTACTTGTTCAAGTTCAACCAAAATGATAAGATGATCATAGAATTTTCTTAATACATTCAAAATGTATTTATGTTATGGAATGTTTTACAAATGTTTTTATTGAATACTATCTGAGGATTCCAAAATGAATTGCAGAGAGGCCGATTCAAACACAGAAGAAAGGAAATACGAAAGGAAGAAAAGAGAAAGGAGTCCAAGCCCAAGAGAACTCTCGCAAGACAGACAGAGGCACGGTTCAAGAGATCGTCACCATTCACACAATAAAAGATCCAGGAGTCGAACACCCAAGAAGAAGAAGCATAAGCACAATCGATCTAGAAGTAGGTCTAGGTCCAGATCTAGATCAAGAAAGCATAAAAAGTCACATCGTAAGCACAAGAAATCACGCGACTAGGTACAATTTTATAATCCTAACTACTTGTGCCATGGTAAATAGTATTATTTAGCTATCATTCATTTTTTTAACAGTCTGGTCAGCAGAAAATTCCTATTTATCCGTGATGTTTGGTTTCTCTATATATCTTTTAATCAAATATTGTTGCAGTCTAAATATACCCTGTTATTCTTGGTATGATTTCCATTTTTTTCAGCTTCCAAAAAAAAAAAAAAAAACCCCTTTCCTTGTTCAATAAACTTAGTTTTAACAAGTATTATTTTATTACTTTTTCTGCAAACCATTTTGACTTTTATATTTGAAGACTACTTCATTACTTAGAAACCACGAGTTCTTTCACTTTGTGTTTTAGATATCATTCAGGTGCAACTAATAAATAATAATTCACTAGCATCATTAGGCATTTTTCATTACTTTTTCAGATCAATTATCACAAAAATGATGCATTTTTTTTTATCAAATAAGGAACTGATGTTTGTATACACTTTGCTCTTAAAATAGATTTTTCCCACTTATTAAATTCATTCTTCAATTTGTTTTGAAATGTTGGAACATGAAGTCACAATGAAATGCATGTATCTTACACAACGTAGACTCACTCTGATATTAAACAATCTTTTAATGGAAATGTCTTAATTTCTATTATTTGTCAAAGTATTTTTCCGTATAGATTTTAATACACTGTGTTATTCAGTTACTGTCACCCATCATGAATTGCTCTTTGAAATTTAGATTTCAAACCAGCCAGCACTTTAACAAAGTTACTGTTATAAAACCTTACAAAAAATATTATTTTAACGTTTTCAAGAATTTATAGTCTGAAATATCTTTTATCTTAGTTTTTATGACATTTGTTAGCAAGAGTGTGGAAAACTAGATCCCCCCCTCCCAAGATTAATTAAGTTGAGTTCAATTTATTGAGGATGAAAATTTTTTTTACATTTGGGTAAGAATTTGTATGCAAATACAGCTTGGTTGTGCCAATTGAATGTATGAGATGAGCTTATTTGCACTATCAAAGGCTTAATAGTTACTTTTTTAAATTTAAATCCAATATTTGTTTGAATGTCCTACTGCTGGTGTGAGGTGAAAGTTTGGAGAGGGGGTGCCGGCTTATGTGGTGTCCTCATCTTCAGGTTCAAAATTACGAGTTGGTCCTGAAATAGCTTTTGTGTTGCATCAAAATGGGACATTAATACTTCGAAACTAAACCAGTATGGCATGCTTAATATCTCTGATGTAAAATATTCATGACAATCGGTTAATTGGGACAATGGTCAATAAAACGACTCCTGAGCTAATCTGATTTTTTATGCCTGGACTTTTTCCTGTGGTGTCTTATGAATAGCCTCATTTATGATGACAATTTCGTGGATCTTGTTGTTATGCTTTCTGTAGTTGTAACTTCCACAAGAGAAGTGCCTGGCATTTTCACTGAACTATAAAGCCTATGTCAACACTGATATTTGCACTTCGGGTTAATTTCTGTAAATTTGTTCCATAAAATGTGTCCCTGAAATTCATCAGTTCTCTTTCATTTCATCTGTCAGTTTTGTGCTCCATAGACCACTTGAGTTATGATCATGCATTTTATGTTGATTTGAGCTTGTCTAGATGTGTTCCGTCGCACCTTAAAATTTATGTGAAGAATTTTAAAACAGAGTTGTATATTCCTGCTTGAGTTAGAAAGATAGGAATCAGAGTAATAAAACTTAGTTCAAAAGTACAACCACGAAAGGCTTTTTTTTTTTCAGTTTTAAGGAAATATATAAATGGAAAGAATATTACTACTTAATTCACACACAGTTATATAATGAAAGGTGAATAAAAATTAAATGCATTCATTTTCTGCAATAGATTTTGAGTAGCAGAAGAGGGATATAAAAGCACATTTGTCATACTTTATTTTTCAGATATAAAGTATAAGTTTTTATGAAACTGAAGATTCTTCAAAATCTTTTTTAAAAATATGTTTAACAATTGGCGGGTATATGCAGTTTATAGAAATCTATGACATTAAATTCCTGCACCATTGCATCCAATGAAATTCTCCTTTACAAAGGGGAGGTGCGACAAAAACTGCTCTAGTTTCTTTTGCAAACCAGAATTTTATAATAATTTTAATTTAATAAATTTGTCTCTTATTAATACTACCCCCCATCCAACTTTCGTTGTCCGATTTGCTTTTTGCCTTGTTTCCCCCCCCCCCAAAAAAAAAAATGATTTAAAAATATAAATGAAGGATTCTGTTATTTGTTTTGGAAAGTACAGAAACATAAAAACCAAACTAGCTGATCTTATACCGGTAGTGCCTTATGCCTTTGATGCCAAGTCCAAATTGCAAAATAATGCTGAAGAGAATTGACAGTTTCTTTCCAAATTGCCTTTTGCCGTATGGAGAAAATGGCAGTGATTATTCCCATCAGTTTTCTTTACTTAATATTTACCTACATTTTTTTATTATTTACACAGGTAACATTACTAAAATTTTCCATATTTTTCACTAAACTTGGAGAAACAAGAAAGAAAAAAAATCTAATATGGTGATCTAATTTAGCAGTTTCAATTAGAAAGCATGACAATTGCTCTTGCATGGGCCAACTATCTAAACCAAGTTTTTCTAAACTGGACTTTGGCTTTTCTCTCCAAATTAGAAAAAGGACAAAGTGAACAACTGAAGTTAGATGGAAGGAGTATAATATTGTCACTTATTATTTAAAAAATATCCTAGTTGCATTAAAAAAATGAATCTGAATTATTTCTAAAAAAAAGTTTTATTTTACAATGAATCAATTTTCTTCTTCAGTACATTTTCATTCACAACTGCAATTTAAGTAAACAACATCTGAATCTAAAAAGGCAACACAAGATCACAAATTAAAAGGCTTTTTTTTTTAATTCTAAAAATCAAAACGTTGTTTATCACAGTAGCTTAGACATCAAAGTATTTTGAGTAATGCATATTGGTTTTGAAATAGTTACATTTCCCATTTCAAACATTGATACTACTTTGTTTTAAAAATTTCCGATTATGAACATGGAATAAATTAAGCAGGAGTATTTTTGAGATGTCTACAACGATCAGAATTTATATTTCAGTTTGTTGCAGGAAATGTTTTTCCACATCTGACAACAGTCTTTTTTGCCAATCTGTGATTAACAGTTAGTACATTAAAAACATGTACAAAGTTCTTTTTAAAAACACAATTAAAATATTTATACAAAAATGCTATAATAATAAATTAAAAACACTTAAATACATGTTTTAAAAAATCTATGAATTATAACTTAAAATCACAACACACAATACAGAAATGCTAATGAACTGAAAAAACTTCATTTAGTACTAAAACCAAAACCAAATGAAAAAAAGAAAGAAAAATGGCTTCATACAAGTATGTACATCTAAACATCAGTTCATTCATAAAAACAGCTCAGGATTTCGATTTTTCACAGTTAACAGCACACTCACAAGAAGGAAAATTGTACAAAAAACACATAGTAGTTCCTCAAGTCACGTTGCATCAAAATCACATATGGTTGTGACTAGTGTTCCAAAAATCATGGTTTTGGTTACACCTATTAGCCACACTTCTTTATGAGCCAGTTACAGATGAGTTCCCACACTTGAAAACAGAGAGACATTGACCAGAAGGCTATGTGTTAGATGGTCCAGCTTCTGTCCCCTGGCTGGCTCCAGAATTCTGGGCACTACAAGTGGAATCCATTTGCAGATCTGGAAGTGACAAATATAAATAAAATTAATACTTTCTTGTTTGTGACAAACTCCATACCTATCTAATTACATACAAACCAGGATGCATAATACATTTAACACAATTTTATAAAAATTAGAAAGCTATGTACAGTCATTAAAAGTAGACAAATCATTTTAAAGTAGTCAAACCAAGGGAAAGCAACATTATCAGACAATGAATTTGAATGTATTTTGGTGTATCAAAGAGTTCTGGGATTCGCTCTGTTGATCATCGACAAATCGCAACTCGGAGAAGAAGTAATGACTTGAAATTCTGTTAAGGCAATATTGAGTTAAAATGACATCACTGTGTTAACATCAAGAGTTATTCAGAGATCACGAGAGAGATTTATACAACCATATCACACATAAATGATCACAAGAACTGCACTGTAACAATTCCTCATATTAATGCTGGGATGCTACTTGGCACACTGCCATATCAAGAGTGCAGATTCTGCAAGCACAATCCTGCGATTTGATTTCAGAGCCAATTCCAGAAGTTAAAAAAAGTTTTAAAATTCATCTAATTGTCAACTAATCATTTGCTGTGACCTCGTGTATTAACATGATTGTAGCTGTTAAGGCATCAAGGAGCTCTGATGATTTACATTAATTTTAAAATGTAATTTTTTGTTAATAATGCTTCTTACTTTGCTTTCATCTTGGCTGCAACTAAGTTTTTATGTTACATTGTCAAGATATTTCAGTTATCTGAGAAATTTAAGTTTTGAAAACCATTAATTAGGTTTTAGTTAATTTTGAAAAGTTCATTGATTTTTGAAAATTGGTCATTTACATACGAGGAGCAAACATTCATACATGTTTTGAAACTAAGACATCAAAAAGTATACATGCAAAAATATCTAAGAATTTTCATTGCAGGAAACAAACAACATTTTATGGATTTCAGGTTCACTGTTGCAAATTGTACCAAGTTTCTGTGATTTGTTGAGCAAATGAAATCAATTGCAATCAGTTGCTCAAATGGTGACTTGCAACATAATCATAGAAAAAATTTCAAATGAAAGGAACACCCAACTATAAGATTTAAAGAAAAACTTTTGCTAAGTGCATTTTGTAATCTTCTATTTACAAATGTTAAAGTGCTTAGTATAAAATGGATCGAATTACCAAACATAGGTGTTTCATCATATAAGGCATTGAAATATTTCACAAAATACAGCAAGACTGCTCAAAATCCATTGAGTCATCGACAAGCTTTGGGCTATAGCTATGCTATAATAGAGTACTGTAAAGTTTCACTAGTCAATGAAATTGCTCTTTTTGTGGAAAACGATATCATATGAAACACTGATCTTTTAAGATTGCAGTGCTTAGCTATAAGTGCAGACAGAATCAAAATGTATCAATGTTTATGTTGTCTTCTGTTATCTCAAAGTATTACTTCATTAATGGCAATCTTTTTCTAAGTGTCATCAAGAGATCAGCAAGGTCAAGATCAAAATCTTGACTAATTTAAACTTCAACAATGGAGCCTTGTGATTTTATGTGATGTGAAAATAGCATATATTATTAATTTAAAAAAAATAAAAATTACCTTGTCTTTGCCTAAAACAGTTGTTCTTGGTATTTTATGCTCTTGCAATTGACAAGCAAATTATTATTAGGAAAATTATTAATATTATAATTATGGAAAAACATAATTATTCAGTTTTTATAATCATTACATACCACTAAACAAAATTGATATAAAATTTTTTGAGTTTCCAGCCAGTGTACTAACCATATTTCTTCACAACTTTTTTTTAAAGAATATAACTACTCATGCATAACTGGGAAAAATAATACATGAATGAATCTGAATACTATTATCTTTTATACATTACTAGGACTTTGGATAAAAACTGAATTTCAAAAATTCAGCAATTGAGAACAAAGAGAAGAATACAATAATTATAAAGTTTTGATGATCTTCATAAAGACATTAATCTTTAATAATAAAGACTGATACTATTATATTATGCAATGACTTAGTTATTTCTGCCAGAGTGAATATTAAATATATAAGAAAAATCAAAGTTTTAAAATTTTTGTTATTTAGGGCAGAGGTTCCCAACCTGTGGTACGTGTACCACTGGGAGTATGTGAACTCAAAATCTGTTATGGTGGGTACAAGAAAACATAAGGTATTAAAAATCTTACAGAATTTTGGTTCGTGTGAAAAGTAAAAGTTGTGCAAGTCCTAAAGCCTATCTTCAAAATAATAGGAAATTATTACAATATTGATTTCGTTTGTTTTGACATTGAACTAATACTATTGCAAAAATGAAATAAAATGTAAAATCAAAAATAAGTCCTGAAAATGCTATTATTTCGAGTAATTTTACTCTTAAGCTTATCTAAGCCCTTAACATTATTAATAAAAACTTCTTTGCATGGACGGAAGGGGATATGACAGTGGTATGCAAAAATAAAAAGACTGATAAGGAGATAAACGTTGGGAACTGCTGATGTAGGAAACAAGTATACAAGTAGAATACAAGTATTTACTTAATGTTATTGACATAATAAACAATGTTTCACCATGCACTTTTTTTTTGTCTGATTCATTATCAACACATACATCTAAATTATACATGAAATTAAAAAAAAAATGCCTGTTGAAGGACAAAAGATATTTAAATAAACAGAACATTCATTTGTAATTTTGTCAATATAACTGTTATGTTACAGCTCTAATTCATGACACTTGTAAAATCCCAAGGTAAACTTATTTAACACACACTAAAATTTGAAAAATAAGAAAGGATAACAGACATATCATTTTTACAAGCTATTGGCTGCATTATAAACAGAAACTGATAAAACTGAAGTTTACAAACAATATTTTTACAGTTAAAATGCTGGAAAGATGCTCAACATAATACCTGTATTATGCTGTTAGAAATTGGGATATAAATATATAGAAATATGGACTAATAAGAAAACATGTATTTTAATTTCAGTAATGAAATCTGAAATATAAAGTAGCCACATTTATATGTGATTTTATAAAACTAAATGATTTCTTGGGTTTTAAATTCATGTTATAATAGTAATAATGTCATTTGGATTAAAAATAAATTAAAACTATTGTTATGACACAGCTTATATGTTAAAAAATTAACAGATTCTTTTGACTAAAAGTTTATTTTTCTGTTATTAAAGTCGGGAATTATTTGCTCTGTTAATTTTTTAATATTGGGGAAAAAAACACATTTTTACCTGCGCTTTAAGGTAACTCAAAAATTTATACTGGAAATAAAATTCCTTTTATAAACTACCGACTGAAATTAGAAGCTGACATATACAATGAAGTTTCTTCTTTTTTTTTTTTTTTTTTTAAAAAAACTATTTGGGGCAAATTAAAACTTTATTTTCATCAGTTTTAAAAGAAAAGATTAATTTTTCAAGCAGCAGAGTAGTACATTGAATAAGCAATTTCAGTACATTGTAATAAGCATGCAGAAAGTAACGCACGATTAGTCGGTTATCTTTGAGTGGATCGTCTTTAGTTGGCAGCAAATTAACCGAAGTTTACCGGGAAACATCGCAGTTTCCATGCCTACCGCTCAAACAATGACTCAAATTTAAAAGCAGCAACATTAGTCGAAATAGTTATCCAGCGTTTAAAAAATGTTATAAAGAAAACACAGTTCGATTTCTAAAATTTCTCTCCAAAACTTACCGGAACATGTTAGTTTCTGTAAACTATCCGGCAAGGATGCTGTGCTAATAGCGGCATTTTCTGCTCGTATGTCCGGCAAAGCATTTCTTCTGCCTGTCCTTCCCGTCTGTAAGAAATCATCGAAGGCTGGAGACGTCGCCTGATTTTCCACTTCCATGGCCATTCACGATGAGTTTATCCTCTGTAACGCAAGAGAAGTTGCAATGAAGTCAAGCACACTGAAACAATATGCACGCAACAGTGGTGAAGTCGAACGACATCCTGGACATCAGAGTAGTCTCAAATAACACGCTTTTTTTATTGTTTACATTGCTAGCGCCATCTATTGAGCAATATTTGATTGAAAAGATCAGATTGTTGAAGTAAGGGGTTTGTTGTTCACCAATTTTTTCCCTTTTCGGTCGGAAATAACTTACACGAATTCATTTCTATTCGAAAATTTTTAGCTGCAACCAAGAAGCTCGAAAGTAAATAAGAATTTAGTTATTAATAAAAGAATTTATTAATGAAAATTACAAGGAAATTTAATAAAAAATAATTATTTAGGAAATTGCATTCATCAGTAGTTTTTGCTTACAAATGTTTGGAAATCTGAAAGAAGGCGGTCCTGTGAGGTTTTCCGCGACCTCAAATAGGGTCAGGCACTAAATTTCAACGAACTTTCACAAAAGCAAATGTGAATTTCTCTAGCAGGGATTTTTAAAACTATGGGGTTCGATTTCAAGTGGGGTTCAAGTAGAAGTTAGGGAAGAAAAATAATAATACAGAAAGCCATCTTGATTTGAGAAATTTTATTAACATTTTACGGTTCCGAAAAATTTCAGCGCACATGGAAGAGAATCAAATATTCGGAGTAATAGCGTTTGGACAAAATTAGGGTTAAAAACTTATTTGGATTATTGTTTCTTAAAATTGAAGAACGTCCTGAATATCATCATAGATTCAATAATATACGTTCTTTTTTCTTCTCGCTGTTTACATTATTTTTCATTTTTTGTTTAATCGGCATTTCTGTAAATTCATCTAAGCTGAAGATTATAAAGTTTGATATGAGAGTTGTTTTGACTTCAAATATGGTCTCCTTCATATGAACGCGAATAGCAAAAAGGATGCAGGAAAAATATGTGTAAAGTTTTTTAAAGAAATTCATCCGATAAATGAATGCATATGAAAAAAATAATTAATAAAATTGCAAGTCACTATTAAACGATGCATGTGAAAGTTCGAAATTCCAGTTTAAACTCTGAAAAATTTAATTACGCAATTTTTATAGAAATTTTACTAAATGTGATAATCAATGGATCCCGCTTGATTTAGAACTATTTAATTATCTCACTTTGGACTCTTTATTTAAAAGTAATTCTAACTGAGTTTTGATTATTTAAATCCTTGTTTTTTTTTCAGATGAGGTATCGATAAAACTTCTCAATCCATCTTCAACTTTCATTCCTTCTTACTGAGTTCTGATGAGTTATGTTTCAGAAGGGATTCAAAGACTAAATTTAAAACTTATTTTAGCTCTAATAGAGAAATGAAATGTTAAAAGTTTTATTTGAAATTCTTATTTCGTTTGTGGCTTCTATAAGATGATTGTGAAAAAAACGTCAGAAGAAAAAATATGCATTTAAAAAAATTATTATCAGCATTATAGTTGAGAACATGTTCCGAACGTTGAAAATTACTTTACCACAATTATTTTTCTTCTGTTACAGCCTCACAATTTATAATGAAAAAAAAATGATATAGTTACACGCTAAAAATTTAGAAAAATGTCATAAAATCAATTTAAATATTAGACACACAAATATAAGGAATATATCACTTTTCTAAACTTTGAGAAAACAGTAGATTGTTGTTACGTAGATCAGAGAACACTAAAGTATTTTAAATCATTTATAAAAGGTCATCCAGAAAGAAAGTACCGTTTGGGCATTAAAAAAGATTAGCAATTTGTTTTCATTTGTATTTTATTACAGAAGAATCTACACACCTTAAACTACTTTTCAACATATTCACCATGCGAATTAAGGCATGTGTCATATCTTGGCACTAATTGCAACATACCAGGGCACCATATTTTTCTTTTCGTTTCTCGAACAAGTTTATTTGCACGTACCAAAGTTTTTGCATTTTGACTTGCGAAATCTTCTATTTAAAAAAAATTCTAATTAGTTAAGGAGAGTTCTGCTGAATCAAGATGGAAGCAAGTAAAGGTAAACGTGAATTGAATAAGAAAATTGCATTGGATATTGCATTTTTCAATCGTTACAACAGAAATTTTATTTTAGAACGTTGATGAATTAATGAATACTGTGAGGGAAAGGTTTTTGTAGAAGTGAGTAGACATACACTGAATAAAGTTTTTAAGACCAGAAATTTATGGTAGAATGAATGGATATTGATGGAAGTAATCATTATCATTTGTTCCATACAGCAAAAGGCAGTGTAGAAAGAAACGGTCACTTCTCTTCAGCAAAAGTTTGTGATTTGGACTTACGAGCCAAAGAGCAACGCACCACTAATATATTTAACAGTAAGGCTTAACATGCAAAAATGTTCACGTATGAAATGTGTTTAAAAAATTAAATTAAAAAATGTTTCGTAAAGAAAAAATAATTCCTTGATGTTTTTTTTTTTCCTTCTTTTTTTGAAAAATTGAACTTCCTAATTTTATCATCCAATTACTTTTATATTTATATTACATTTATTGCCGTGATATTCTCACACTGCTGTGGCATAGAAGTTTAGTGAGAGGTGCACTAGCTAGGTGTCATTGCCGTTAATGATTCTGGTTAAAAATTACGACGGTGATCCTTAATAGCTTTGAGAAGGGGCATTGATGCAATAACATAGGGACCGGGGGACATAGATGGCTGGGCACCAGTTTACGAGGGCGCATGGAGTCAAAACATTACTGCGTTTATGCCATTTTTGAAGCAAAATGTGACGAGTGGACGTAAAATAATTCCTTACTTCTGATGATATATAATCTTGTTAAGCCATTGATGACGAATGGGATAAAAAAAAATCATATTATTTTCCGAGCGCCACTGATCCTTGCTACGTCACTGCCCATGGTAACAAAATGTTAATGGGTTTATGTCATTTTCTGAGTTAGATAGGATGAAAACTATCATGTCCCTGGCGTCGTTTACACAAGCTAAGTCATTGATGATGACGGAGAGGGGCGTAAACTTACGCCCCCTGGCGCCACTTACTCTCACTACGTCACTGCATTAATGTAACAAATCAAGCATTCTATCAACTACAGTCAAACCCCGTTATAACGAACCCTCAACGGACCGACTCAGAAGTTCGTTTTAACCGAGGTTCGCTGTATCCGTATTTGCAAAAAAAAAGCCCTAACATGCTAAGATACTCCTTCTATAATAAACTTTTTAATAACATACTATTTTCATTAGTAATTAGGGACAAATAAAGTATTAAATAATATACTCAATAATAAACAAACTAAGCATGTATCTTTTTTTTACTTATTTGCTAATCTACTACATTGAAAAAAGATGTTATTTTTGGTTGAAAAGTTTTCGATTTTATATACAACTCGTCAATTTTTTTTTATCCACTATTTTAGACAGGTACACAACATGTTCGTCGATGTTTTCTGTGGCAAAAAAAAAAAAAAAAAAAAAAAAAAAAAAAAAAAAAAAAAAAAAAAATTGTTCACAACGTTTGCAGCTGATTTTGCATCTGTAATTGAAGGCCCTGGTTCGTCTTGTTCTTCCTCCATATCTGAAGACGAATCTACAATAGAGTTGTTTTTTCATTTACTAATGCCACGATATCTTCCTCACTCACTTCCCCAGATGTAATGACATCGTCGTCACAACATTCGAAATGTTCGATTTCATTTCGCGAAAAAGCATTCACTCCGTGCTTTTCTAGCCATTTGGAGAAGGGAAGATTATCATCTTCCGTCTGTGCTGCCAGGTGTCCACCAGCGGGAGGAGGGGAGATAGAAAGTGTAAAGAGCCTTGCCTATTGTTCCTTTGTCCCACTTGTGAGGTAAGCAGCGATTCTAACTTAGGTACAATAGGCGAGGAATGTGGTCTCTGGACCAGAGTATTTCATGCAAAAGGGGTAACTCTTGTAGAAGTTGCGTTGATTTGAGCACAGTTAGTAAAGAATGTCCCTTTCGGCAAGTGAAAAGCTTGAAGTTTTACAAATTTTCAGTTCGCTATAAACGAGTCTCTAGCGTTTGCTGTTCGTTGTAAACGTATGAAAATACATTATTAACATAGGGCTTCAGTTGGGACCATGTAAAAGGTTCGCTGTAACCGAGAGTTCGTTATATCCCGGGTTCGCTATATCGCGGTTCGACTGTATTACTTAAAATTTATCAAAAAGGAGGATTCCAGATTAATTTTCTGAGAATCTGAAGCTTGAAGGATTTTTTTTCCTAATTGAATGATAAAAGAAAACAATATGTTATTTTTCTTTCTTTTTTTACAATTAACCGGCAAAAACATTGGTAAATAAGAACAACATTGCAACCGTGGAAAAATTTCATAATACCCTTTTCATGAAAAGATATATAAAAACATATGTTACGCTAACTGTAATAATCTGTATTGAAACAATAGTGCAACTTTAAAAATCTACGCACGAATGATACTAAATAACAAAAATTGCAAGATAGTTTCGCTATAAATTACGTTAGGGATATTTTCCAATTTCTCTCATACAATCAGCTTCTGCGAGCAAACGATTTTAATTTTTTTTCTATCGTTGCCAATTCGTGCCACCATATTCTTACCTCTGTAATCGGAATACTGTGGACAATGGATAATATATAATGTTCCAAATATTTTTTCATTATAAAACAATGGACTTGCAAAACGAAAGGGAAAGAGAGAAAAAAAAAAAAAAAACCCGAAGGAGTAATGAAGCAGGAACAAAATTTGTGCTTCGGCTATTCTTAGCCTCTGTAACAGCGGTTCGTTCAATTGTGAAACAACTAAACTCGTGCGTCTGCTTGGTTGATGAAGAGATTTAGGGCAGATAGGTCACTGACCGGTGCTTTGTTCGGCCTAATGAACTTAAAGGATGGGGTGGAAGAGAGATAAGGGGTTAATAAAATCCTCAAGTGTTAGATCTTAAATATATTTTGTTACAGCGGCTACCGAGATTACTGAGCAAGTTTCAGGAAACTTGTTAATGACAAACACGGTTGTCCACCTATTGTATAAGTTTTAATACAGGATAATAATAGGGAAAAAAATCAGAATAAAAAATATTTTCTTAGAACTAGAAATGTTTATGCAAAAACATAAGAAAAGCAAAGCTCTACACATTTTTCTGATATGAAAATGAATACGTGTTTATGCCAGATTTTCTCAATTTATGCCTTAAAAGTTTTTGCAATATTGGCAAACAAAATTCTACCATAAGCATATGTTAATTATCGTGAGTAAAAAAAATCACCAAAAAAGGATTTGATAAGCAGTTTGCAAGTAGGTATTTAACTAGGGATTTAAATTTTCTTTTTAGCAGGGAAAAGTGGGGTAAAACAGGGTATCTAAGACTCGAAGGCCTGCTGGAGCTAAACTATTCCACATAGAGCTTGTCAAATTTTATTAAAATATTCATTGTTTATCAGAGTACACTATATCTTTCAAGAAAAGTCATAGTTTTACTACTTTTTTTTACCAATGATATTTTTATAAAAATACTAATTCCACCCGGTATGACTTTTCTTGAAAGATATATTGTACTGATATCTTTAAGATATATTGTACCCAAGATATATCAAGATATATTTTACCCCACTAGTGGGGCAAAACCGGGTACACATGTTAACTTCCAGGGAAATTTAGAAAACTCGATTTTCAGTGGAAAAGTAGAAGGCATTTTTATTTTGTATGACAATTTAAGAATATTAGTTACAAAATTCACATGTAAAGCATTTGTCTTCTTCCTCCGCTCCACTGCAGCTTTCGTGGGACCAGCTACGACAGTTTCTACATTGGATGAACCCTTCTTCTTCATTTAAATTAGAAAATGCACCACTAAAATATAAACAATCATCGTCTGATGTATTTTTATCGTCTTAATCGGAGGAATCATCAATACTGACTGTCCCGATCTCACGCCACTTGGAGTGCTCGGTTTTACCCCGAGTCCAGAGATTATAAAAAGCGATATAGAACCGCGCTAAATATTGTATTAAATCCTTATTGCTAGATAGTGTAAAAATCCTTGGTACTTACGTATTAACGCCACCGAAGCTACAGATCTGGCGGTTTTTAAGTGCCGCCAAATTTGGCGGTTTTTGTACTTACGTATTAACGCCAATTTGGCGGTTTTTAAGTGGCGCCAATTTTGTGGCTTTTAAGTGGCGCCAATTTGGCGGTTTTTGTACTTACGCATTAACGCCAATTTGGTGGTTTTTGTACTTACGTATTAACGCCAATTTGGCGGTTTTTGTAAACAAGGTTGCTCTTTATTGGCGCATTACCGCCAGTCTGTAGCCTCGTTGGCGTTAATACGTAAATACCGAATCCTTAGTAAACGTATAATAAGCTGGACTAAATATAGTTTTTATAACTGTAATCATTTTTCAGTGCAGACAGTTTAAAATCAAACGAACATTAGAGAGTTGGCGTCTTAAAACGAATAAACCTTCACAGATGTAGTGCATTCAACAGCTGCAACACGCCACTATGACTGTTCCTTTTTCTTGACTAGTAGAGTGTCATTCAGTATCCGTCTGCTAGATAGGAAAAATAACAGCGCCAGAATCAAGGGTACCCGGTTTTACCCCACCTCTCTCCTACAAGAAATTTGTATTATAAAATAAGAAATATGTCGTCGATATGAAATATGTATGAACTAAAATGGACACGGAAAAGAAATTATCACATTTCAAACCAATTTAATATATACCTACAGTAAAGGCATGAACCGACCAGAAGACGTAAGATATCGGAAATCAAAATAAACTTCCGGCAATAGAAATTTTTAATACCACAAAAAGCTGTACAATTTTTTTCTTTTCATATACAAAGTGGACTTTAAAAAGTTCACAATTTCTAAAAAACAGAAAGAAAAAGTGCTCTAAATATTCTGCATATTTATGAAAACAATGAGAAAGGATAACATTACTGTCTAATAACTCCAGTTTCTCTTTAAAAGTTTCTATAAAAGGTCCTTAAGATGAAAGAAATACTTATGATAAGCATTGCAGCATGGGTTATATGCATTTTTGCTGTAAATCAAGTATTGTATCGCGTAGCAGTAACACAATATTTTCTCCACTTTAAAAACTGTGGATTCGTTAAAACAACACAAATAAAAAAATATATAGCCGGTACTCCACTAAATAAATGCTTATATATAAGGTTTTAAAAGTTCTTCTCAAAGAATCTACGTATAATTGGGAAAAAAAAATTAGAATTACGGAAATTCAGATAATCAACTTCACGATTTGATTACTTGACTCGGGTGTGACACAGAGAGGTGAGAATTCCTAAAGGCACAGTTTCAGAAAAGAAAAAAAAGTGCGAGATTTATGGTGCTGAATTGTCATAATGTTTTGACTCTTCTTTTAAATACGTAAGCAGGTGTATATAGTTAAATAAAATCACAATTTAGTAAAAACAAATTTTTCACATAAATGAAACACATGTTAAAAAGAAACCGGAATCTGCAAATTAATCATTATTATCAGAAAAAGCAAATTTTTTTGAAGAGCTGTAACCCTCTAAATTTTCCATATTAATTATGGTATATTTTTGGTCAGATTTCAAAATGAACGACGTAGATTTGCATAAGTAATTCACAAATACCAACTTCACAATTTCTAACTTTCTTAATACGTGAAATAATTCGTGAATAAATAACTCGTACTTAATAGAGTACAATCAAAGAATTCAAATATCGCTACTAATCGCTCGAAAAGTTCACAATTGCTTTCACACGCATAGTTAATTACTGCTAGTTAATAACTGTGCTAAGAAGACTCATTGCAACTCTCCTTTTAAATTCCATTATCACTTGCTGAAAAACGTGATATTTACAAAGATCTTCATGGAACACCGGGAAACTTCTGTTCGAAATAACTCAAATTGAAACACAGAGTTATTTCTTTTATCACTGAGCTTCATTAAGTCTAGAGTCATTAGGGAAAAGTGAGTAGATTTTTAAAAAGGAATGATTCTCAGAACTAGGCATAACAATAAAAGAGGGGAAGGAAAAAGAAACTCACAGAATTTAATTTTATAATTAATATATTTATGTATATACAGAAATAATCAGTTAAGCAAAATTCTTTATTAAAAAATACGGACGAGTGTTTGTTGTTTCTTTTAATCATAAGTCTTTGTTCTGAAATAAATTTAAAGAGCTGCTTTAGTATTTGAATTATTTTGTTTAGATGAATATCGTCCATTATTATGGCGCGATAACTTTTCCGAAAATTGAATTTTATTTGACTTTTATTTCAAGTTAGGAATGCCTACTATAAAGTGGAAAATAAACGAAAAAGTATTACCTAAAATAAAGAACAATAGATAATTGAATGTTAGTCGTCTTCTTTCAGAAATGTTTAATTTACGATATTATAAACAACTATATTTAGTGAATTTTCATTGAACTTCATAATAAGAAATCATGCTGCTGTTACACAACGATTTACACCCTAAATAAACATAATTTGACACTTAATGATTTAATTTAATATTGATCCTTAAATAAACATATTTGAATTAGATGAGCACAACTTTCAATACATAAATATTTTCCATTTTGTTTCTTATTTTTCATGAACAGAAGCAAATGTTTATTTCAGACGTCTTTCAGCGTGTTTGTTGTGAGCTATTATCACGAACCATTCAAAAACACCTGGCGTTCTCAATTTTTTTCTTAACCTAATCACTTTCTTCTGTCACATGCGCTTAATGACACATTTAAAATATTACAACAAATGGAGATTAAAATACACGATTCAGATGCCAAGAAAGTTTTCACACTGGAAACCAAGCATCATTAATTAAAAGTTGTTGTGATTCAACTTCGACCATGTTAAATCAAAAAGTATGAAGTATATATAATTCCTGATGTTTAGCATAAATTTTATGATTTATATTTAGAAAGTTTAATTGTAGATACATTTTACTTTCATGTCAGCTGAAAATATTTCCAACGTGTATCCTTTGAAAGGACTCGCGATCAATTCCAAAATTCTTATGTGTGCTCGTTTGCTCATGGTACGTTAGAGTACTGTGAAACAGCATACCAAGTTCTTTAATGAAAATTATAGATTCGTATTTGGAAATCTATCCTATTAAAATTCGAAGGTAAACAAACATATGTATCTATGTCCTTCTATCTTCTCACGAACCACTGAATCCTGAAACTAGCCGTAAGTACCAAAAGATGGAAAATAATCCAAGGAATCCATTTCGACTATTTAAATTCCGAAATTGTAATTAGTTAAAAAGATATTAATTAAAAACGTCAAAATGAATGAATTGACGTGCTGCCATCTATTGGCAGCATGGTGAATTCATTCACGGCGGATTCTTTTTTTTCTTCCCTATTATTAGTTTTCGCATCCGGTGGCATTTTTTCCGGCATATCCGGCATTTTTTTAAATTTATTTAACGGAAGTTGGTATTTCTTTTTGCGCGTGCTTCTGTGTTTGGATTTATTAACAATGGAAAAAAGTCGTTTTCATGCTTTTTTTTCTTTCTTTTATTGTATTAAAGTGTTTAATTTCGTAAGGTTTGTTAGGGAAAATAAGTGACAATATTTGTTGATTGTAGAGAAAAACGGAGGCGGGGCATACAAAAATATATGGATCCCAAGGTCTCACGTGACCTCACTTCTCTCCGCCCGGGAATATCCTATTATTCGAGATAGCCCGTGCAACGCCGGGCCACACAGCTAGTAAGAAATTATTTTACGAAGGACCTTTTTGGTCTGGTGAACATTAAATTCGCCCGGCTTAACCGTTTCTCCGCTGGTTTGGTGCAGAAGTTGGGGGTGATGGTATGGCTCAGGTGTCATGCCATCACCCCCTGTCTTTTCTGGACTGGTGAGAGACCACGGGTCTGTTTTTGATGCTCTTTTGTGGGATTTTTAATGATACTTTACAAAAATTTTTATTGCCTCCTTCTTTTTACTGGTGTGTTGTGCTGAGCTTGTGCTTTGCTCATTTGGATGCATACTGGGGGGTCCTCCTTTTGAGTGCTTTGCATATTTTTAATGTTGGTTCCAGATCTGGTGATAAAAATCAAACAAAATTCAATTAATGTATGGTTCTCTCCAAGTGTAATATCGATTCAGTGGCGTATTGTTTTTTTTCTCTTGTAAGTGTGTTTTAGGTTACTTTATTTATTTTGTTGTTGTCTTTTTTTTGCAATGTTTGTAACGTTCTGTGCTGTGTTTGTGATGATTTTTTGTGTGTCATGTCATATTGATATTCTTGTATTGCTTTTATATTTCCCCACCGGTCTGCTAAAGGCCTTACACCCTTTCGGGTAGACCGGACCGGTGTGGGTTTTAAATAAATAAATAAAAAAAATGGCTCAGGTGTCGCCTTCGTCAATTGACGGTTCACTATGATGATGTCCGTCTCAGAACAGTCCTCGTGTAGCATCAAAATGGGAAGCAAATCTAATTAAACTAAACCATCGGACAGTGTACTGAATTTTGTGGATTAAGCTGAAAGTTGTAGATTAAATGATGTACAATAAAACTTGAGCAGGCCTACGCTGCTTCACAATCTATCTGAATTAGAACCAGCAACTACAGTGAACTCACATACTTGGTGCCAGTACATCTAAAATTTTAGTCTTATATGTGAAATCACAGATATGAGAGACGACTATCCTCTCTCTACCTTCCTACAGAGCCTTCCATATTTATATATTCCTTCCAGCCTTCATATATATTCTAAGCCTCAACATTACGGGAAAGTCGATTCAAGTTGGTAGTAACAAATTGGCGACAGCAAATTTGCGCTGAAAACAAATAAAATTTAAAAAGGACCCTTACATCTTTCAAGATTTATCTACAATACCATGAGTGTAGAAATGACATGCCATTCTGGGCAGATTTAAGCTGCAAATGCTAAGAAGGAAAAAAATATTTTTTGAAGAGAACTCCTTGAAAGGGAACCGAGAGCTTTTTAAGCTTTCGGTGTACTAAAAAAGAGAATCATAGGACAGGATGTCAAATTTAGAAGTCGAAACTGTAAAGTGAACAAGAAGACATACAAACATTCATTTTGAAAAGTAAGACAATTCACTTGATTACGATTGTTACATCTTCCCTTTTAAACGAATTTTTTAATTCTTGTGACAAATAAAAGTTTCGAGAAATAAATTCTTCTCCTTTCTGCTACGAAATCACCCTTTCGAGAAATCTAAGATTGAATTTCTCATTTTAAAACTTGAATAAATTCAGTGCACTTTCAATTCAAACATAACTGTTTTCTTTACATTGTTAGCTTTCTTTTAAAATGCTCATTTAATCCCAGCCTTAAACTCGAACAATTTTAACACAAAAAGTTACTGAAATAAATGTCCATAAAACAACACAGAGAAACCGAAAAACGTGAATAAATTCTGATTCAAGCAATTCTTCTACATCATCAAGCAAATAATCTATTCGAATTCTACGACTGATTCGCACAATAATTTAATTTGTGGCCATTCCATTCACAGATAAATTCGTTAAGTTGACATTTAAGTTAGCCTTGTCTAGTTCTAAGAGAACAAGTCAATTACGTAGCAGACGAAACAGGAAAATTGCAGCTTAATTAGGGAAATTTATGTGTGGTTTGTGTTGGCCAACACCTAGACAGTATGTATTCACACTCACGAATATGTACAAATGACACACTAGCCATCGAATAAAATATGAAAATTCTGTCGTAAATACACTAAAGCAGACGATATATCATGTGAATGATGCATTGTTAGAATTATCAGCATTGCGAGTGACAAAGAGTTGAATGTCTTCCCTTCATCGCCATTTTTTCTCGCGAGGCCTAGTTCTTTTCCGTTACCCAAGGCAATATGTGATAGAGTCATGACAGACGACAAATTTTCGGTGCATAATTCATGAGATTCCATGCATGAATGAGCTGCTCTTTTCCCAAACGATTTATGATCCGGATATTTCGCATCTTTTCAGAATGTCACGTGTTAAAGAATTTGGAAGAAAAAAAATAAAAACCTAAGTCTAAAGAACCGATTCCTCTGTACTGCATTCTGCCAGATTCTTTTGTTTCCTAATATGACAATGGAATTTTAAATATTAATTAGTGTATTTAAATATTATGAAACTGGCATCATAGAAGAAATACTTTTTTTTAAATCTTATGTAGGCGTAAAAATCGTTTTCTTCAAATCAGTTTTTGAAGTCATCACCGGAAAACATCGAAATTGTAAAGTGTAAAAAGATAAGTAACAATTCGTCAAATAGCAAAGGCAATTTTGGAATTTTACAAGAAATCAGAAACATTTGGCTGCATATCATCTAGACAAAACTGTTTGTGACCACAGATTATAAGTTACATTTTTTTGCAGAAGTGTACGAAAAAACAGAGATGATAACACTCCTGATCTTTCTTAACATAATAAAGTGAATGAACAATTCACTTTCCTTAGTGTCTCTGAAAAATTCATATAAAAATCTATTCAATAAAATCTGAATAATAGGAGTATTTCACAGGGAGTTGTTTTTTAACCAGTCACCAGGGGTAAGCCGTATATATACGTCAAGGGCGGCAAATGCCGTTTATATCCATCATGTTGATTTTTGGTGCAACTACCCTTCATATGCCGGAATATTTCGTCAAACCGCAGCTGCCGATATTTGGACTAGATAATAAAAAAAAAGGGGGGGGGGGGCTTTTCTAGATTAAACACCTACCACGGATTGGACTACGGGAATTTAAAGACCCGGATGACAGTTAAAAAGTATTCACAGATGAAAAATTCATTAGCAGAGTAACTTAGGTAGGTACAAAAGATAGTATTTTATTTTCCTCGTATATTACCCCTAGAAAAATATAAATCTTTTACGTACAGGCCTTTAATAAAACTGTTTTATTTCTTAAAGTTTCAAAGTTTTTAAGAAGATCAAAACTCACCCTTGAAATTCCGTAATATTTTTAAAATTTATCCGTAGTTTTCTCCGTGTGCAATGCATTATTCTTTTCAAGTTGAAAAAGGGAACTTTTTGAAAAAGATTTCAATTCGCTGAAAAATACTTTTCTATTTTGCCAAATATAATGCCGTTAAAGAACTGTAAAACATCTGAAAAAAGAAAGAACGAAAAAAAAAAAAAAATCGCGCAGACGATTCTTTTTTCCAAGTGGAATGAAAACGAAATGTGTGCACGACAACAGTTTACATTTCATGAGAAAATGTAACCAAATCAAGCAATAAAAAATTATATCGTTTCAATGGATGCTTTTCTGTTTTATCATTTAGTGATTATAAGCACTGAAAATTGCAAAAAAATCAGCAAGGAAATAAAATGTTAAAGTTTAATAATTTTGGACACAAATTTAAATAGACGTAAAAAATGATTTTCAATGTTAAAAAAAAACAACACTTGAAAAGTACTGTTATCATTATTTTTATAAAACACTCATTTGTTTCAAATGAAAAGCGCAAGAATAACAATAAAAAAAAAGGGAACTATTTTTTGAAAATATTGGATGACTTCTACACTTTTTATGGATATTTTAAAATTAAGCTATGAAAAATAAAATACTAAATACATTCACGCCAAGAAAATAATTGCCAAAATTTGATTTAACGCAGAAGTCTTTTGCAAACAGTATATAAAACTTTATTACTAGAACTGCTTTTCGACTAATTAAATAAAAAGATTTATATTTACTTTCGAAAAGAGTTATTTAAGAATGTTCTTAATCTAAATTTCCGAGAAAAGATTTTAAGCGCGATGGAATACAGTTAGAGGACTTTCTTTAAACACTTCAAATAGTCTTCAATTCTTGTTTAAACATACGTGCATTTTTTTATCCTTAACTCAGATCTCATTAAAAAAAAAAGAAAAAAAAGATCGCTATATTTTCAGTCCGGAAATTTTTTTCAGAACAGATATCGCCTGTTTTTAGAGGGGAAGAAAAGCCGAAAAACATTTTCTCAGCAGGAAAAATGTTCATTTCGAGATAGGAAATTGGCTTCATTTGGTGAAAAGCCTGAACAGAAAATGGAAGAAGCTTCCGAATCTTCTGTACAGAAACAAGCTCTATTACGAATAATTTCTTTTTCTTAGAATTTCGGAATAGAGGTAAATAAGCTTTATTAGACTTCCAATACTGAGCGCATTATTACACAGTGATTTTAAAATCTTTGGCAAAAATGTGAGAAGAGATAGAAAGGACTTAAATCAGCTATTTTGCAATGCAATGTGTATGCGGAAATGGCAGTTGCAAATTCTGACATGTAAGGAAAGCATAAGTATGTAAGAAAGACAGGTAAGTAAAAAGAATAAAAAAATTTAATGATTTAATATTTGCAATAGGCTCTCGAAAGTGAGACCACCAACAGTAATACAAAATTCACAATAGCGGCGAATGGTTTGGCAGACACAAGTCAATATCTCGGAGATTTTACGCACTTTTTCAGCAGCAATCAACAGTCTGGTACTAGATTTTTATAGAACTTAAGGCTACTTTCATAGATTATGCTTTTAACGTTACCTTAGAAGAGAAAATCCACGTGTGCTATATCTGGTGACCATGGCGGCCAAGGATCAGAATCAACCTGTTCAATTCAGTGGGGGAGGAGGGTGTAAGTAGCGTTGAGGTAATTTCTGACGTTACTGCAGATTCACGTTCGTGAGTGCACATCGGAAAGAAGTTCGGCAAAATAACTTGTAAAAAGATGCCGTACGTGCGGCCATTCAACCGACAAGGCTAAATATAAGGTCCCACTAAGTAACTGTGTACCATGCTAGCCCAAACCTAGAAGGATCTCTCTTTGTAGGCATGTGATCTCGTGTCATGTGGGTTGTTGTGCGCCCATAGGGGAGAATTATGAATCTATAATATAACCGTCGCCCGAAGTCGCTAACGCTCAGGAAAGTGGGCGTGGTTACGTGCCAATGACATCCGCAGAGTGGAATGGCTCGCCCAGAGGGTTTGGGGAACAGGAGGTCTTAGAATTCGGAGTCCTTGTGGGTTTTGAGAAGGGAAGTGAATTTCCCTTATCTTTGAAAGAGCGTTCCCGTAATTTTGAGTTCTTTCTATTCCACTGGTCTAACTCAAGAAGAAAGGCAAAAGTGCCTTGCATTTTTTTCAGAATATCGTGAGCGTATTCATCAGCAACAAAGTCAGGATATTGTAAATCAATCTCTTTATTTTTGTGAAACTCAAGTTGAAACACAGCGCTGTTATTGACACGAAACGAAAGTTAGTGTCATTTGATTCATCAGTTTCGTTTTTCATGCTTTTTTATTTCTTAAGCATTCTAGCAATCTGCGTGAGATTTTCTTCAACAACTTTCGTTAGTAAATCTGTGACTATCAAATCTGAGATATTATTGGCAAGCTAAAAGCCCATCTTAGACGGGCACAGATCTTCTAGTGTTGGCATAAATGTAGACCCATCAGTGACAGCCTCATCATCACTCTTAACTACTTTAACGCAGATTTCCGAGCCCACATTCCAGTACAAAATCTGTTTATTTTGGTCCCTTTATATCTTTGTCAAATATTTCAGTATTAATTTGAATAAATATCAGGGAGATGTTATTATTCTGAACTGAGAGACAGCAAAACAGTAGAAAACACCAATCAACATTTTTCAATATTTTGATAAGAAATATTCTTAAAAATTCTGAGAAATATTCTTAAAAATTTATGATTTGCATTGCGACCCGTATTGAAAATTCAGCTCTACATATTATAATTTCTTTTTTTGACGTAGACTTACGTCTCTCCATAGTGGTCTAATGGTGTGTCGGGAAAGGAAAAATGATGTCGCTTTTCGTGGTATTTTTAAACACTTATAGCTCTGCAACAAAATAACACATAGAGTTTCATTTAACAGAGAAGGGTTGACATTGAAGATTGCAAAAGGAATTTATGAATTTGGAATTACGGTTTAGTCACAGTCGAGCTTTAAAGTTGGTAAAAATCTCTAAAAATGTTGATGACGTCACAGCGAACGATGTGCGCGCACGCAGATTAAGGCAATTCATTATTCGATCTGAGGTTCACGCGAAATATTACTCAAGAATTGTTGAATTACGTTGAATTTCAAGGTAAAGTTAAACGCTTATAGCTCCGCAACCAAATAATATAGAGAGTTGGTTTCAGTTTCATTCAATAGAGAAAGGTAGACATTGAAGATTGCAAAAATAATTTCAGAATTTGTAATTACGGTTTAGTCACAGTCGAGTTGCAAAGTTGGTGAAAATCACGAAGAATTTTACATAGATAGAGTCACATAGTCACACTAGACTAATAGTCACATAGAGCTAGTTGAGTCACAGAAAGTCAAAGTTGAGTAAGTCTACACCCCTCGATCCCAGCGGCCATTTCGTAGAGACAGCCTCCCGTCGATTATTTTTATTTTTACTTTAAATTTCTCTAATTCACTGAAATATATTTCGTAAAACGGTACAAGATTTTCAGAAGTTATTTCACTTCAAATTAATGAATCACCTATTTTGAAGTTACACTGGGACTATTTTGGCATGGGTTCCATAATTTTGAACTGTGGCCAGTTGGCGAGTCTATATCTACTCCAGCATCCTTTTTTCCAAACTTCCATGCTTCACAACTGTGAAAACTTTTGACTCCTAACGATATATGCAATTTGGCCAGGGCGATTATCCTAACGATATAAGCGACTATTTAATGGATTTGGAATTGAAGTAGGATCCTTTGTACCGAATTCGAGTTTCTACAATCAGACCAGAGCAGCGTCTACAGAATATTATAGCATTTCATAGTTATTTTATAACTACATGATCAAATGTGGGAAAAAATCAATTATATTAAAACTATTCTATTGATTTATTCACAATCAATAGAATAATTTTCTAAAAACTATTTTATTGATTTATTCACAATAAATAATATAATTTGGATAAAATCATATTTACATATTTATTTTGATTAGTATTAAGTTTTATATGTTTATTTTCTTATGAATCAAAAATTTTAATTATTTTATAACTATAATTTGAGTAAAGGATTTTTTTTTTGTTTTTCTACAGCACTCCTCAGCAGATGTTACCGGCTCTGGAAGTTTATCATTTTACTAAAATAAGATACACACCATGCATCAAATTTGGAAATGGGAAGTTTCTTGTCATATGTCCTATCAGGAAAAGGAAAAGAATTGCAGGGCGTGCCAAGTGAAAGAAATGGGCACACCCCGAGCTTCATTAATCTTCTACTACATATTTCTTAAAACAATGCATTAGGTTTGAAATCCATTTTCGTCTCATTTTTCAAGCCAGTGAAAAATGGTCTTTGGTTACTTTAATATAAAATGAATGGAACACCGAAAAGAAAATATTTTTAAATTCCGAACTTAAAAAATAATCTTAGTACAGCTAACATCACTTACATAAGAGGAATGATTTATATCTATAATTTAAAAAAATAATTTTCCATTTCAAAAATTCAATAATTTTTTTTCAAATTCATAAATCATTCATAAATTCCATTCCACTTTAAACCAAGAAATATGAAACAATTTAAATCTGATTTGCTATCGTTGCAGTTTTGTTCGCAATTAAATTATCGTCTGCATTTTATCTCTTTAAGAATTTAACGTTTCAGAGCAAAAATGTATTTCAAAAAATTGTGCCAGCGCAGCAAATTTTAAATATTGAATACGACTGCTATCAAATTCTCTTTCTAAATGGAATACTTATTCTTTTTTATGTAATCCAAATATTTTGAATCACTTCAACTTGTGGATTCAAATTTCATTGTAATATTCCAGTTTTAATCTAAATTCAGCAATGCAAAACATTTCTATCTATTTTTTATTATTTCTATTTAAATCCATAGCAACAGGATTTCTTTTCTATATAAAAAAATGTGTGTAATCCAAATTTAATCAAGGCTCAGAAAGCATTGATTAAAATTTCCTTTTTTTTAAAGACAGTACACTTTGGATTTCACAATATATAGTAAATTGGATGCTGTTACGCATTCCGGAACCCACAAACATTTCATATATTTCAGGTTTGTTATTGAAAATTGTACTCTAGAATGCGGATAGTTTTCTATGCAGAAGCTAACCAGCTTCAGGTTCGTTGCCCGGTCTACTTCTTCTAATGAAATAATTAATTTCAGAAAAATGTAACCATAGATTTTTTCTATATTCTTTGTTTTGAGATACTAGCAATACCTCAAATGTGTATTTTGATGATAATACCTTATTGGCCTATTGTGTTTAATTACAGAAATTTTTTTCTCGACTTTTAAGTTTGATTTCTCTTAATGTAAATAATATTTTATTCTAATCGAAGCTTTAGCTTCTTTAGCATAATATTAATTGATTGATCTTTAATTCATAAAATAATATTTACTTAACGATAATAAGATCAGCAGAGTTTGTTAAGACTTACAAATACATCATCCTATTTCCACAAATACATCTTTATTTAAAATATTAAAAATTGCCAATTATTTGAAAAACGATTCGAATTCTACGCGAATTATTTTGGTAGATTGGACTTAGCGTTGAATTAGATAGATGACACATTTAATAAAACAAAATCAAACAATGCAAACAAAAATCAAGGAAGTGAATTCATGATCATGCAATACGCATAAAATGTATTGCACCGAGTTAATTTTGGCATGCAGTGCGCATCATGGAATGTGTAAAAAGACATGACGTCATAGCCCAATGTAAAACAATGTGCATTTTTTCTGTTAGATGACAAATGCAGTTAATTTTGTTATTTGGCTAGTGATATCTTGTGAATTAACTTCATGATCAATTTCAACATTTCTAATTATAATATTTCTTAATGAATTTTCTATTTTTAAATAAAACTAGGGTTTCACATCAATTTTGCTCATTTGAATATTCTTATAAAAATACAGTTAGATTTAATGACTTGTTTGGATGAAATTTTTATTTTTCAAGCGCACGTTCTTATTTAATTCAACATTTATTAATGTTTCAATTATCTTAATCTTCAAATTTATAGTATAGTCAATTCACATGATGACAAATGCAACTGCGTATGCCATCTATCTACAAGGCAATCTTAAAAAATTTGAGCACCCTGGGCGTGAGTAATTTGCTTCCCCATCAGAACCGTAACTAGGAATTTGAGTTGTATGCACTCATTAACCATAGCAATATAAACATTATTTTTGTATCTCTACTAATAATAAAGATGAATGTCTGTCTGTGTGTTCGTTGGCGGTGTACAGAACAGATCGTTGAACCTAGAGCTACCAAATTTGGTACGGGTATACTTTGGAGAGTGGTAATGTGCAACTCGGAGCCATTTTTTCAATTTTTTATTCAAATTTTAATTATTTAAAAATTAAGCAAAATTTTGACCATTTTCGGCCATATTTTCGTGAATAACTTCCGAAAGAACTATCGCATGAAAATGATTTTTATACCACTTTAAAATGCAAACAATTATCTTTCTAATGATATTAGTATGAGTACTGTGCGATAATTATTTTTTAATTTTACAAGGTTTTAAATTGTCATTAACTGCGGTCAAGGTCGCTCAAGGAGACAGTTTCTCTTTTCGACCAAAGGTAGGGAGGAAGGGCGGGAGCAAACAGGTCTTGAGCCCGGCTAGAGAGTGAATTCGGTTGCCTCAGAGCCCGGGGTGGAGGAGAGACACCCGCTAAGCGGCCATTTGTCAACAATGAAAGGGCAGCCATTGTTGGTCATTTGCGGTTAGAAGGAAATGATTTAAAAAGCTCATCTCTCAATCAATAGGAAAATAGCGGTTGAAGCAACAGGAATGATTTTCTGAATTAAGTATAACACCTTTTAATGATAAAGATAAAGGTGATATTTTAAATTCATTACAATTGGTTAATTTCCGCTCAAATTTTTTTGTACACTTTTTGCGTAATGCAGAAAAAATTATCCAGATATAATTACTTTCTAAATGTATTACACAAAATGACAGACTAAAATGTTAACATAAAATGCAGATCAATACTTTTTACAGGTCATCAGTAATGTAGTTTGAAATACGATTAAGAGAGCCGTTTTGTTTATAAGGAATAAGAAAATAAAGTCGGATACGAAAACAACGCGAGTTAAATGTCGTTCGCAATTTGAAATTAAAAATTACTTTGTTAAGGGAACCAGAAATATGAAATTATATTCCCGACGAACAAGCTGGTTGCCGAAGGCGACTAGTCATTAATAAATGTAGGTACAGTAAAACCTCGATTAACCGTCAATTTCTGTTATCCGTCATCGTCTAAAAAATCTAATCCATCATTTCTGTACATTACTTCTCTTATATTGAAGTTTATATCGATCGTTTTGTAAAATTAAATGCAAAATGTATGCATTATTCACTTTAAAAGGGTTTTATTTCCATTTTTGTCCAAAGCCAGCAGCGAAATCATGTTACTGCACATATATATATATGTAGAACAATAACATGAATATATATTAAGAGATTTCTGTTATTCGTCCATTCGGTTATCCATCACAGCCCTGGTCCCGACGACGGTGACGGTTAATCACCGTCTGTAACATCTCTCACGCGGTTAAATTTTACTGTAACATCTCTCACGCGCTTAGTTTAGGATTTTTCTTGCTTATTGTTTCTGTTTGAATATTTTTTGAACTGATATACATTTTTATCAAACATTGCAAAATCGACGGTAGCCTAGTTACAACCCCTAATTATATTTTTACTTTAAACATATCTAAAATTATAGTTAAATAAAATTTTTGGTACAAAATTGAAATAAAATCACTGTAGTAAATTTTAAGGCGCCCTTGGGTCAATTCGCCACTGGCTACAACCCAGTTAGCCTATTGATGAGACGCCACTGGTATCTAATATCTAAGCACATATTGTCTTACGCTTTGTGACTGACTCCACGTCCCTTTTCCTCCAGTAAGATGCGCAGGGATTCAAAAATTAAAATGATGCGGCGCATTTCAGGTGCATCACGTAAGCATTAATTGTTACAATTCAATGCTGATTACGTTATTTTATAAATCTTTAATATAGTTTTCATCGAAAATGTTAGATATCCGCGACTACTTAAAATGTTTGTCCATGACAAAAAAAAAAAAAAAAAAAAAAAGACGGGAGGCTGTCTTTTCAAACAGCGGCTGATGTTAAAGGCGTAGGACTACTTTACTCACGTGACTCCTTTCCGATTTTCAAATTTCTTTTTGTAACTTCTGTTCTTACCTTTATCTCTAAAATAAGACATTAGTTATGTTTTTAATGTATGTAGTTACCGAGATATAGAGGATCGCGCCACCAATTCATGCGTATTTTTACCCAACTTCGCGACTTAGTAGTTGCTGAACTACAATTCCGATTTTCAATTTTTTTTTGTAACTTCTGTTGTTACTCTTTGTCTCCAAAATAAGACATTAGTTATGTTTTCACCGAGATATAGAGGATCTCCCATACAACGTTTTTTGTGGCGTTTTGGCGTGTGAATCAAATTCCTTCCCGAGACCCCAATGGGAGGAACGTAGTCCTACGTTAAAAGGTTGGGGAAAAAAAAAAAGATGTATTTTTCATTGAAAATCATCAACACGCTTAAACGTCAAAATCTGAAATTTCATTTCACTTTTTGCAGTAAAAAAAACAACCTAAAGTAAAATTTTAATTTCTTTCTTTACAGAAAAATTATTTTCCAGTCATAAATTGCTAGGTGAAATCATTTATTCATTTCTCGCCAAGCAAAAATTCCCTTATGAATATATTTATAAACTCATCAGAAAAAGATCTTACCAGATGAAAATTTAGTTAATGCAGACTCTTAAATAGTACACGCTCGGAGATTATCTCAAGCAAGTTCTGCGTAACTGAACGCAAGAATACTCAGGCCGAACTTCTTCGATAAGTGTTAAGCAAACATTTTTTCGTTATTATTTGAAGTCACGTAGAGTATTTGAATAGTGTAACACGCTGTCTGAGCAAAGTCTGATTTAGAGATGCTGAAAAAAAAACGTCTTCGATGCGCATTTGCTTTATTTCGGCTTATCTTTTCTGCCGATAATCTTCCTAAAAAATAGTTGTCCTTGTTATCGCTGTTCAATACAGAAACCCACCATCGCCCAACAGATTATTTTGAAACTTCTCTCAAATGTTTAGAAATACTGGAGTCAAAACGAGGGTTTGTTTGCAGTTGATTTTTTGGAATATTATGTCCATGAAAACGGAAATAAATAAATTTAATAATATCAGTTTTTTTAAAAGCTTTCTTATTAGTGTACCAAAAAGTTTATATTTTTATTTTAATTATTTTCCACTTTTTAGTCTTTGATTTATAATTTATTAACCTAATGGACATATATATTTATAATTCATTATTATTGTGGACTCTTGAAATGAGTTTTTTTTTCTCAAATTCAATATCAGGTGGCGCCACATGCATGAAATCTAAATTTAGTTAAATAAATCGATTAACTTGTAATTGTTTTGAAAATATTAAAATAGTGTATTATCACCGAGAAGACACAAGCGTACGTAATTAAGAATTCTAGCTCATCGGGAAGTGAGTGAAAAACCGCTTAAAAAATTCCATCTTTACAAATATGAAACAAGTCAAGTTAAATAAAAGTTTATATAAAAACTTCCCTATTTCAGAACTGCAGACATTTTTGTTTATGCTGTAAAAAGTTTCCTTAATGTCAGACTTTCTCTTACGAAATAATTGGAACGAGAACTTTTAGGACATCACGTTTATTAGCACACAGACAAGACAACACTGATTACGCAGACACAAATCTTACACATTGATAAGGTTACAGCTGCGCCACCTAGTGGCGACCTCAAATTGATACATGAATATTTAACATGCTTCATAACAATATTTCATATGTTTTATTTTGGAATTTTTTAACAGGATAATGTTTATAGGCTGATACTACCGGTAAATTGAGTGATGCGTCACGCATGATGTAAAATCGTTCGAAAATCCTCTACAGCAGTGGTTCCCAACCCATGGGCCACGGCCCACTTGTGGGCCTGGGATAGCGTATAAAAGGGCCGCGAAATTCTAGTCAAGAGTCGAAATCAGGGGAGCTTCAAGAGTCTTCACTTGTTTCTTGCTTTATAAAACAATAGATTTTTATTCCTTTTACAGTAAGCGTCACTAATTACTAGCATATAAGGGCATCTAATATACAGGGTGTCCACACCTATCGTGGTCCAATAGCTAATTTCTAAACCGTTAGAGATAGACATATAGTTCCAATTGGAAAAATGCTTTAAATAAAGAGAAGAATTACATTTTATGTTTTTGTGTCACTAAATATATTTCTGAAAAAATTACGAATTCTAACTTTTTATACGGTCCCCCCCGGTCCAATCAGTCATATTCAGTAAAATATTCTTGGCACTCTAAAATTTTAACCAAAAAAAGTCTACTCTTCAGCGACTAAAACTGAGCGAGTTAGGGAGCTTTGAATTTCATGATTTTTACCAATCAGCGGCCTCATCGAGCAACTGCTGCGCATTGATTGGTGAATCGTCTGCAAGACGGCTATTGAAATGGTGTAAAGTGGTCTAAGTCAGCGTTATTCAAAGCTCCATAACTCGGTTAGTTTTAGTCGGAAAAAAGTGGGACTTTTTTTTTTGTTTAAAATGTTAAAGTGTCAAAAATATTTTACTAAATATGATTGATAGGACCGAGGGACTGCATAAAAAGTTAGATTTCGTAACATTTTCAGAAATATATTTATTCACTCAAAAAATATATATTATAATTCTTCCCTTCATTTAAAGCATTTTTCCAATTTGAACTATATGTCTGTCTCTGACGGTTTAGAAATTAGCTATTGGAGCACGATAAGTTTGTGCATCCTGTATATATATATATATATATAAATATATGAGTGCCGTATTTTTTTACTTGTATATTTAGTTAGTGGGCCTCAAAATATTTTTTTACACAACAGGTGGTCCGCACAACCTAAAAGGTTGGGAACCACTGCTTTACAGGGTAGATATTTGAACTTAGAGCAAGCAAATTTAGCAAGTACTTACTTCTTAGGTAGTAGGTGGTGCTCAGTAAGAGTTTTTCCCTCATTAATTTCGGAGCACATTATCACAAAAATACCATTTTTACACCGCTTTAAAATTTTTAAAAAAAATAGCTATTCAGTGATACCAATCCTATTTCTATACAATTTTTTTTGTAATTTAAAAAAATTTTTAGAAACATTTTTAAGTATATTTTATAAAAATACTTTTCATTGTTTTAGTTACTGCGTTCATACACACACGCGCTCTACGAAGATACTAAACACATTTTTTGTGTGCACGTTATCGTTGTTGTAATTAAGAGTAAATTTTAAAAAATAATATACAGACAGACGACTAAAACATTATCCTACTGCGATGTTTCGGCCTAGAGGCTCCAATATCCTTTAACCCCCCCCACCGGATTTTGTTCTAATATGCAATTCTTCATATATTCTTCTTAATTCAATGTTTCTCAACCTTTAAGTATTTGCGACCCAATTTTCAATCATAATTTTCATCGCGCCCCCCCAACTCATACAATAACAATGCATACAATAATAATGCATTGTGCAGTACTGATACAATCCTATTTATAAGTGCATTATATCAGTGAAAATGTGTATTTTATTTTTTATTATATCAGAATGTATTTTGTTTTACTTCCCTTTCAGTAAATTAATCAATTTTTTTAATAATATTTTCTTTTCGATATGCTCACATCCTCCCCCCCCCCCGCATGTAGCGTTATCACGCCCCTTTCACAGGTTGAGAATAGCTGTTTTAATTCTTTATGTACTCTTCATCTATTATGCTCCAAACTGTAATTTTCTGATCTTCCTTTTATCTTTCGTTACTTTATTTTCTTCAGTTATCTATTGCGCATTTCTCAGTGTGTGATAATTCTCCTACACTACGCAACTAGATGCCCACTAACTTCATCCTACCACCACAAGGAACCAAGCCCACCAGTGGCGAATCTAGGATTCGGGTCTGGGGGGGGGGGCAGAGGGCATAAAAATTTTGTATCGTTGTGACGAATGTCAAACCTCAAGGCTATAGTAAACCAAAACTGTTTAACTTTATAGACTTTACTCACCTGACAATAAGAATCATAAAGAACAATACAATACTTTCGATAATTTAATAAAAATTACAATGAAATAACTAGCCAAAAAATGCCTTCGACCGCGTTAAAATCTACAAATACAAGGGGAATGACAACAAAAGGAGGAAAATTTTCGAGCCTGTATAGCTAGAAAGCAATGTTGAAACGTTTTTATTATTTTTTTAAAAGAGGGAAATTAAGAAAAAACAGTTGTAATTATTTTAAATAAAATCAAGAATTCTGGCTTGGGTCGGGGGGTGTAGCCCGATATCCTCCCCCCCTCTATTCGCCAATGAAGCCCACAATTCATCATCCATTGATGGTAGAGCGCCTTGTCCAGCAAACTCTCAAGACGAAAAATAGATCATCTCATCAAATTCCTATCGACTAACGGAGACATAAATAAAAGTCAAAACTACAACGCCGACGCAGAAAACCAGCCTAGAAATAGATACTTCCACAGATTCACCTCCCGGAACCAGAAATTCGCTGAATGCACAATCGAGAAGCAGATCATCCTAACTTAAGAACAGCAACCAGCCAACACTAACTCTTCATCAGTGATTCATTTGAAAAATTCACCCTTCACATCACTGCCAACCCTGAAGTAACAATTCTCAGTTAATATTTTAGTAAACCCTAAGTAAAATTTATAAGACAGAACACAGGAGATTTGTGGGATGGTTACGACTGTAATCCTCAATGTAACTGGTTGTAATACATTATCTATTTTTCTTTAACGTCGCATCGAACAACAACAACAACCCCGAATCATGCGGGAGGGTTGAAACTGTATGCACCAAGGTAACTCGAGGTAACACTCTACCCTTTCACTGCACTCATATGATAACTCCTCTTATATATATTTTATATTATATTCAGATCGCAATTATCTATGTATCATTATATCGTTCTCTGTTTGTGTATAATGCTTTTATGTATAGTTAAGTTCCCTTTTATGTGTTTTTATATTATCTCTTGATGTAATTTTTTTTTTTTTTGCTTTTGCTTTTCAATGAAGTTTCACACATACCCATCCAACTGACAGGCAGCTGTGCAGGCTCCGAGTTTGGGGGTATGCTGTGGTGTTAGGGTGCGATAATCATATTTTTTGTATGGAAGTATTTTTAAGAAAATAACATGATCTTTTAAAAGTGCATACGAAGGAAATTCTTAATTGCACATCGAATCCATTTAAGGTTGCATCGGTTAATTCATAGAAAATAAAGTCATTAGACACATGAGGAATTAAAAAGAAAAGAAATTGACTATTTTAAATAAAAAAATGATAAATGTGTTTACTCTGTATCTCTTGAGGAATTAAAAAGAAAACAAATTGAATTTTTTTAAATAAAAAAATGATAAATGAGCTTACTCTGTATTCCTTG